>AWOL01S0122372.1:0-14474 GCA_000715115.1 Nicotiana otophora
GAAACATTCCGCCAATTACCATGTTTTGTGGCAAATCATCGTGAAACATTCCGATGATTGATACATTTTGTGGCAAATCCTCACGATCACAAATATCATATAAAAATTCTGATGATTGCGAAGAGTGCTTCCCAAAATTTTAGCGGAAGCTATTTTCTCAAGACTTCTTTTACCGGAGTTAAAATTTAAACGATGGCACCAAATCATCCTATTTGTGTAAATCACCAATTTGGAGTATGTAAGTCATTCGTAGAAGATTTATGACCTCAAGGCTAGTTCAATCAAACCATCATGCCTCCTCTCTCTTTGTTCCCCCAAAACCCCAATCCGCCGCACCCCTTCCCTCCATTGTTCGCTGGTGACCACGCCGGGGGTCGCCTCACTCTTCTTATTAATCCTATAGAACAGATTCCAACAACAACCAGTTATGCCACGGCAATCGGAGGACACACAGTTGGTGGAACAAAAAAATTGATTCGACTGGAACCCATGCCTTATGAATTTGCTGATGGTAAGGCTAGAGTGGTATTCACCAGGGAAGAAGACGAATTGCTTACAGAAAAGTGCCGTCTCACGGTAGTTGGAAGATTTCCACGAACTCATCCTCAAATTGATAAACTCAGAGATGAGTTCAAGCGGCTTGTGCCGCTAAAAAGATCTTTCAAAATTGGTTTCAGGGATTGGAGACACATGTTTATTGATTTCACTGATGAGGAAGACTTTAAGAGATTCTATGGAAGGAGATCAATGCCAATTTGCGGCATGCTGATGCAAGCAGGACGTTGGACTCGTGACTTCAAGACTGATTCAAAATCTACATTGACACCGGTATAGGTGACGTTACCAGACCTCCCATGGCACTACCACGACTGACCAGCACTGGAGAGGATACTAGATCCTATTGGCATGCAATAAAATAATGACTTGCCTAAAGGACTAGTGAGAGAAGGAAAAATGAAAGAGAAGGTCCAAGAGGAGAATTAACAGAATGAGGAATGTGTGGAGGTTACAAACTCCAAAAAGAATTCTTCTGCAAAGAATAGAAGAATTGATCAGGGGAAATGATCTCGTCCAATTTCACACCTCAATTCAAGATTATGAAAACGATCGATCCAATAATAATACCCAACAAGAGTCGGAGTCAAATTTCGCAGGGAGCTATAGATGGGAGTTAGTAGTATATGTCGTAGCGTGGGAATTTGAATATATAAATTTAAGTTGTTTTGAAGTCTAATTTAAACTACAATTGCAAAATGAGAAATAAAACTAGGAGATTGTTTTTGTTGTTTTTCAAATATTGTAAAAAGCCTAGGGCTATTGCCTTCACCTAGGTGTTTGCTTAATGGGATATAAACTTTAAAACTTATTATATTGGTCGGGGTGTATTATAGCTATCAACACTTAATTACCCACTCAATACCTCTCGATCAGAGAGTGATTTTACCCAATTTCGCTTTCTCAAGTCCAAATGGGTATTGAACAAAACGGTTGATAAAAGTTCAAGTCGGGTTGTTACTATCTCTAGGTTCAACCCTTTAATTTGGCTTATCAATCTCTCGATTGATCCAATTTCTTGTTAGCCAAGTTTTCCTAAACTAAGTCTCTCTTTTTCAAGTAGAGACCAAGTCAAATAGGTATGAACTAATATTTGCAACCATTAATTCCACAAATAAAAGCAAGAACAAGGCTAAATAATAAATACCCAACCATAAACAAGCATTAAATTAAACACCCATTAAATTTATACACTAGGGTTGGGTTACAACCCTAGTGAAAATCTAGCTACTCATGCTTGAAATGGAAGAAATAGAAGAACAAATGATAATTAAACTCACACTGCTAATTAAAATGATAAAATCTATGTTCAAATAGCTCAAAATATGAAAAATTACTAAAAAGAGTAAAAGAAAACGTTTACTGTAGCAGTTGATGTCCAAAGTTAACCTAAAAACGTGAAACTTATCTATTTATACAGGACTGAAAATTTCAGAAAAAATACCCTTTTGGAGGTTCTGCGGCCGCACAATTTCATGTGCGGTCCACACTTTTCTTCCGCTTGACAGGATTGGAAGTATGCGGCTGCATAATTCTGAACCGCGACCGCAATGCACTCTTTCTGCGGTCCGCAGAATTGTAACTACGGTCGTACCTTGCTCTTCTGCGGTTCGCACAATTATACCTACTGTCGCATAGTTCTTCTTCTGCGACCGCACAATTATTGTGTGGTCCGTACTTCTGGGATACTTGGAATGCATCTTCTCTGAACTTTGCTTCTGGCTCAGCTTTTGCGGCCGCACAATTCATGTGCGGACCGCACTTTGCACTAGTCTCTGATGAAAATTCCTTCATAACCTGCGGCCGTAGATGATATTCTGCGGTCCGCACAATTGAGCTTCTGTGCCTTTTCTGTCCTTGAGTTCAGATTACTCCTTCTTGAGTTGGATTTCATATCGGGAGTTCATCTTCCAATATTCCTGCAATTAATCATATTTCATCAATTCTTGAGAAGACAAATAAACGCTTTTGGACTAAAACGAAAGCTAAAAGGCGCTAATATGTTGTCAAAATCCCTACTTAATCTCCCCCAAACTTAAGCTTGTTCTTGTCTTCAAGCAAATAAAGTGGTTCCCACCTCCACAAGTTAAGAGCCATTCCAGCAAATCAATGTGAGTCATTCACAATCAATGGGACCAACAATTATCCATACCACTTATGAATTATCGGCAAGGCAACAAGTTAAAATTTTAAGCACAAATAGTTCTAATGTGACACTTGAGCATCAAGAGTTGACTTTATTCATCAAGGAAGCTTGCTCTTTTATGTAGGTCATTATGGATCCCAAACTCCTCCTCTTCTACTCTTCATTTTCCTATCTCACTTAAGAATTTAGCACTCAATCCAAAGATTTGCGAAAGGTTCACTCATCTCTCTCAAAAGAATGTTGCAAGTACGACTTTAAGTACCATAGGCTTGCCCCTCATGTAGATTATCACTTATGTAAGCTCATTTGGCTTGAAATCACGTAGGGCTTTTTCGAAATGCAATGAAAGGCTTTTGGACTAAGGTTGGATATGCTATGATAGAACGGGTTCATCTTTCCTTAAGCACTCCATTTTCTTTTCTCGGCTCATGATTTTGCCAACTCTTTGAGGCATTTTCTTTTCCTTATGGGAACTAGAGAGAATTAAAATCACTCTTTCTTGATCATGATATTCAATTTCTCCCTCTTTGATTTCTCCATGCTTTGCATCATTACTTTTCTTTGAATCCCTTCAACCTTTTCACTTACTCACTTTCTTTTTGTATTTTTCTTTTTGTTCTTTCTTTTTCTTGCCTTTCCTTCTCATCATTTCTTTTCTCCTTTTATGCCTTGATACCTCTTGTATGCTCCTCATCTCTCCCCCAAACTTATGAGTTTAGCCAATTATTTCACAAGAGTATTAAGGAAAGCTCGGGTGCCAAGGGAGGGTCACAATAAAACGGGTAAAGGCTTGTAACATAGTTATCAAATGAGAAAGGTTTTAGGCTCAAATGGGTTGACTAGGGATAACAACATTGGTGGTCAATGAAAAACTTCAAGCGGGTCAAGGAGAGCCTACAATCACTTCTCAAGCCAAGTAAAACTTTAAATTTTGCCTAGAAACACATTCGGGGCAAGTTCTAGACCATTTGCACGGGTACTTGGACTTGCAATAATAATATATTACCTCTCACGCAGCTGGATTGTTAAAGAGGATAGAGTCGAGGGCCCACAATGACCATATTCAAGATTGAAAATCATTATGGTTCGATTAAACCACTCGATGATTGTCTAAATCAACACAAGAGTCACAAGGTTACCAACTAAAGCTATTTCTTTCCAAAAACAAACCTTGTTTTTAACCCTAAGCACGTAGTTAAGTGTGTTGGAACCAAGTGAAGCATGTTTGACTCTTCGAGTATGACTCAATTAGGTCTTTTTATTTATTACTACTACTATTATTACCTAAATACCAAAAACATACTCAATCCCTTAAGAAGGTTGTCACACCATCCATCGTTGGGAAGAGCCACCCGGTTCACACAAAAACTACCTTTGGAAAGAACCTGGGCATTAAGAAAACCAAAGTCTTATTATCCACTAAAACATAGAAAGAAGCTATTAAATAAAAAAGAAGCTACTAATTCAAAAAGAAAACAAACATAAAGATAAAGAAGCTACAAAGAAAAAGAAAAACTATTGAAAGCGTAATGAATATACATAATGAGAGATAAAAGAGAATATATACATAATGAGAAAGAAGAAGAAAATAGTAATAAGTTAATTACAGGCCATATGTCTTAAAGTCATCGACATACAGAATCATCAAAATATGTCAAAGATACTCCAACCCCCTCCCCCCCCACCCCCCGAATAAAAATAAGCATTGGCCCCAATGCTTAACAAGATAAGAATAAAAGAAGGGTGAGAGTGAAGAAAACTCCATATGGCTCTGTGGCCATCTCAGTGTCACCAGCAGTGGCACCGACCTCAGCCTCATCCAATTGGCTCTCATCATCCTTAAGTCTGGGAGTGGCTGTTGGTGAACATCTAGCATACTGCCTTGGCAGTGTCAGCAGCAATGTCTGGCTCCTCAAAATGGCCAGCTGGTGCTGTAGGATCTGGGTCTATCAGCATATCAAATGGAATGTCTCCGGCTGCTACAATCTTGGTAACCTGTCGTCAGAGCTTTTCCACTGACTTCTTGGAGGCCTGGGACTTCCGCATCTTCTTCACTTCCTTTCCCAACTCTTCTATCACTAACCCATGTTGCACTAGAGTGGCCATTATTGTCTTCTGATTTTCTAGAAGCTTTTTCAATGTTTCTTCAACTGTGGGGGGAATCTGGAGTGCTGGAATAGATTATTGTGCTGCAACATGACCGAAAATGTCAGACAGTTTTGCAGTAGCAGTCTGCATCCAATTGTTGAGGCTCACTAGTGTCTGAGAGACTCACAGCGTAGAGAGTGGAGCAGAGGTCATAGGCACTGACTTCAAAGCCGAAATGGAAGGCACTGAGGCTGAAGATGGAGGCATGGCAGCTGCAC
The DNA here is from genome assembly GCA_000715115.1 of Nicotiana otophora. Classification (NCBI taxonomy): domain Eukaryota; kingdom Viridiplantae; phylum Streptophyta; class Magnoliopsida; order Solanales; family Solanaceae; genus Nicotiana; species Nicotiana otophora. The sequence goes on from AWOL01S0122372.1 coordinate 5,068, forward strand.
TAGTTGAAGGCTCTGCTGAAGTGGATGGCATATCGGTTGTATCTGCAACTACCACTGATGGCTCGTCAGATTGGCCTACGGTAGCATTCGGCTGACCCTTTATCTTCGGGTTGTGTGCATCCATCAGAGAATACCATGAGAAGGGCTTCTTAGCCCTAACCTTTGAGTCAAAATCTCTAGGCTCTATCCGTGCATGCGTAAGGTACTCAATGATGATGTTGGGATACAGGTAGGAGGTATCATCTTGCTTGGAGACCAATGACATGTTGGCCGGTATCACGACACCCATATTGATCGGTTACCTGGACATAATAGAGGCGAATAGAACTGTCCGTGGAATAGGAAGGTTGGTTTCATTCTGGCACGGGTCTAGTCTGCTGCATATGAAGGTCTGCCATCTCTTCGCCTCGAAGTTTAGGGTGTTCCGCTGAATAGGAACCCCTGCAGTGATCCATGGTGGTGGTGGTCCCGAGGCTGCAAGAAGCTCAGCTAGCCATGGGCGAGCTGCATCACCCATCGCTAGCTTTTCAAAGTACTATCCAGGCTCCACATCCTCAAACCTCAAATAGGAGTTCAGTGTATGCTGGTCAAATCTCACTTTCAGATTCCTTACTTTTGTCATTTTGGTCCCTTTCTTGATGTGCGCCATATTAGTGTAGAAATTCCGGACCAAATACTCCTTGGCATCCACAACAGTCTGGGTGAACCACATCCACCCCTTCCACTCTCGGAACTTCCTCAATACTACTGGATTATACTTGTCAAGATCTTTGAGTTGGAACTGTCGCTCAAGAGTGAGCGATCTCACAGGTCACCACCCACAGAAGCTGGTGAAGGTAGCTAGACTTACAAAATGGTCTTCCCAGACCTCTTTCTTTTTCGACCTCTCAAGGCCGACAACTGTCGTATCATCCCCTAGACCATCATCCAGAATATCGTCAACAGTAGCAGCTGGTGCCTCAGGGACAGGTGTAGAAGAGGGCTCTGAAGCTTGACTAGCACTCTCTGAACCCTCGGAGGTGCTATGTGAGGAGAAAGGCTCGTCCCAAAGTTGATACCTTCCATGTGGATGTGCTTGGATAGCAGGTTGCTCTTGCACTGAGTCGCCCCCCGATGCTTCTCGAGATGGGGCATATGAATTAGATTCGGATAGCTCTGGATTTCTTCCTCTGCCGGCTGTAGCTTTCTTGGTGATTATCTTTTGGAGGGCGAGGGGTAAAGTGCTTTTGCCTCGACCTCTGGAAGGTTCACCCCTCCCCTTTGAAGTATCACCGCGGCCTCGAGATCTAACCATTTTCTGTAACAAGCAACAACAGCAGTCATTTGTAGTTCAATTGCAAACAAATAGTAAATACACAGTTTAGAACATGCTGGCAGGGTGGGGAAGTGCGGTCCGCACAATTACAAGTGTGGCCACAGATTCAGCCTTACTTATAATACCCTAGTCTTAACTTTTGCAAACCGCACAATTTCAAGTGTGGCCACAGATTCATCCTTACTTGCAATACCCTAGTCTTAACTTCTGCAGACCGTATAATTTCTTGTGCGGTCGCAAATTTTAAACCAAAATCGATCAGACTCCTAGGGTTTACATAATTTTGCACAAATTTGACATGGTATGAACATTTAAGCATGAAAAATAAATCATCCATTCCCCATAGAGTAATTATCAGTTAACCCAACACAGTTTAAACCTCACATGGTAGTAAAATTGAAATTTATTGACAAATGGCCTAAAACTGTCTAAATATTGTAAATTAAACTAAAAATTGAAACATTCTATGAGTAATTGAAGCATACCAGATATGAGGCAATGCAGATGAGTAATCACAGATGTGGATTTAGTATGGCAGTAGATGGAACAGACGATTTCAAAGTTTTAGAGTTTAGAGTGCTCAAAGAGGAAAAACAATGTACAGTACCCCTAAGATTACTATTTATACTTAGACTGTCAGAATTGAGGGACAAGGGAGGAGTGCGGCCACAGAATTCCTTTTATGGTTCGCACTCTGTTACCTAGGGGCTCAAATGCCCTTGCTGATTTACGGTCCGAAAATTTGTGGTGCGACCGCAGATTTTTTATGCGGGCCGCATATTTTGTTGTACGGCGAACTTTGGCCATTTCTCTGACAGACCAAACTTTAGAGAGTTTCCAATTTTTCATCTCAATTTGTGCGGTCCGCACTTTAATTGTGCGGCCGCAGTTCCCTTTTGGTGTAGCACCCACAATTGTGCGGTCCGCACTTTTTTCACACTTAGCTAATTTTTTTTGAGCACAGTTCCTGTAAAGCACACTCATTCCTGCAATACACTTCAAATCTAGTTAGCACAAAAATAACACCTATCTACAAAACAAGAAAAGAAAAAGAAAAAGAAACATGGGTTTCCTCCCAAAAAGCGCATGATTTAACGTTGCGGCACGACGCAGATTACCATCACTTCAAATGAATAACTGCCACCATGTCGCCATCATCAACTTGTCCCAAATAATGCTTCACCCGGTAACCATTGACTCGGAATACCTCATTATTTTTGTTCTTCAAGTCCAATGCACCAAAAGGTGTCACGCCCACAATTTCAAAGGGACCACTCAATTTAGATTTCAGCTTTCCTGGAAACATCTTCAATCGTGAGTTGAACAACAAAACAAGATCGCCCACTTTGAACTCCTTGTTTCAGATGTATTTGTCATGAAGGTACTTCATCTTTTCTTTGTACAAGGATGAACTTGCATAAGCATGGTGCCAGAACTCATCCAATTCATTCAAATGTGCAACCCACAAATTAGCGGCTGCATCCCAATCAAGATTCAACTTCTTTAAAGCCCACATGGATTTGTGCTCAAGTTCCACCAGAAGAAGACAAGCTTTTCCAAACACCAACCGGCATGGACACATCCTGATAGGAGTTTTGAAAGTAGTCCGATAAGCCCATAGTGCATCATCAAGCTTCTTTGACCAATCCGCCCGGTTAGCATTCACTGTTTTGGACAAGATACTCTTTATCTCTCAGTTGGAGACTTCCACTTGACCTCTAGCTTGTGGATAATAGGGAGTCGTAACTTAATGAGTGACACCATACTTGCTAAGCAAAGTGGCTAAAGCCTTGTTGTAAAAATGCGACCCCCTTCGCTTATAATAGCCCGCGGAGTACCAAATCTTGTGAAAATATTTTTCTTCAGGAACGTCACCATACTTCTTGATTCATTGTTGGGTAGATCAATGGCCTCAACCCATTTAAACACATAATCAACTGCGACCAAGATGTAGATATTTTTACAAGAACTCACAAAAGGACCCATGAATTCAAGACCACACACATCAAAGATATCAATTTCCAAAATTGTAGTGAGAGGCATTTCATTCTTCTTCGAGATTCCACCGGCCCGTTGGCATTCATCACATATTTTCACCATATCACTTACATCTTTGTAAAGAGTGGGCCAACAAAAACCGCAACTTAGCACTTTGGTCGCCGTTCTTGCTCTGCCATGGTGACCACCATAAGGCGAAGAATGGCAAGCCTCAAGAACAATATTTTTTTCTTCGTACAGTACACATCTTCTAATTACCCCATCCGTACAAATCCGAAAAAGATATGGCTTGTCCCAATAATAATCTTGACAATCCCGTTTGAGCTTCTTCCTTTGATTTGAAGAGAACTCATCTGGGATGATACCACACACAAGGAAGTTTGCTAGATCCGCGAACCATGGCACCTCCTTCATTGAGATAGCTAAGAGTTGCTCATCGGGGAAGGAGTCATTGATTTCAAGATCATCATGCGGCCTCCCCTTCTCCTCCAAATGAGACACGTGGTCTTCCAACAATATCACCCATCTCATCAACCGAGCTTTGAAATCTTTCTTGCTCATAAGATAACAAAGTGCCGCATGATCCGTATAAATAATAACCTTTACATCCATCAAGTATGGGTGGAACTTCTCAAATGCAAACACAATGGCAATGAGCTCTTTTTCTATAACGGTGTAATTGACTTGGGCATCATTCATGGTCTTACTAGCATAGTAGACCGGATGAAAAATCTTATTGATACGTTGCCCCAAAACTACTCCAACCGCTACATCACTAGCATCACACATGAGCTCAAAAGGAATACTCCAATTAGGAGCGGTGATAATGGGAGTTGTTGTCAACTTGAACTTTAGCATTTCAAAAGCTCTCATGCAATCATAATTGGAGTAAAACTTAGCATATTTCTCTAAGAGCTTGCACAATGGGTTCAACACTTTAGAAAAATCCTTTATGAAGCGCCGATAGAACCAGCGTGACCCAAGAAACTTCTCACGCCTTTTACTGAAGTTGGAAGTGGAAGGTTAGAAATCACCTCTATCTTCGCCTTGTTGACCTCTATGCCATTCTTTGAAATTTTGTGGCCAAAGACAATGCATTCCTTGACCATAAAATGGCATTTCTCTCAATTTAGCACCAAGTTCGTTTCTTCATACCTTACCAATACTTTATCCAAATTTTCCAAGAAATCATCAAAGGAATCCCCGACTATCGAGAAATCATCCATGAAGATTTCAAGGTAGTCTTATACCATATCCGTAAAGATCGCAATCATACACCGTTGAAAAGTCATCGGTCCATTGCATAAGCCAAATAACATCTGCTTGAAAGAAAAAGTGACATAGCGACAAGTGAAAGTTATTTTCTCTTGATATTCCGGGGCTATAAGGATTTGGTTGTAGCCCGAATATCTATCTAGAAAGCAATAGAAAGTATGGTCGGCCAACTTATCAAGCATTTGGTCAAGGAAGGGGAGTGAAAAATGGTCTTTCCTTGTGACTTTGTTTAGCTTCCGATAGTCCATACATACTTTCCACCCGGTCACTGTTCTTGTGGGAATCAACTCGTTCTTGTCATTGGTGACCATTGTTTGCCCCCTTTTTCGGGACACATTGCACCGAAGAAGTCCACGAACTATCGGAAATAGGGTAGACCACCCTGGCATCCAACAATTTGATAATCTCCTTTTTGACCACGTCTTGTATGGTTTCATTGAGTCTCTTTTGATGTTCAATGGAGGGTTTGTCATCTTCCTCCCTTCCTAAACCATCTTGTGCATCTTCCTCCATTGTTAATCTTGGAGCTCCGAAGATGGGTCAGATAGACACCATTGGATTGCCTGGTCTAAGTTATGTTATCTGTACGAAGAAGGGGGGGCAACTTCAGAAGGCTACATGATACATCCAAAGATGTTTCTGCCAAAACATGGTGGAAACTAAGAACTGGGTATTATTTATGGAAGGAGTTTATGTTTGCCAAATACTGCAGCATACACCACCCAGTGATAAAGAAAGTAGGTAAAGGGGCGTCACATAGCTGGAAGCAATTATGCAAAATAAAAGACAAAGTGGAAGAGCATCTGATATGGCTAGTTGGGAAAGGTGAGATTTCATTTTGGTATAATAATTGGACAGCAGAGGGACCACTATGTAGTCATCTGGATGAAGGGGTGAGACCTAAAGACATCAAGTTGAAGGAAGTACTCATTAATGGTGGCTGGCATGAAGGAACCGCCGGGACTCTATGGCCAAACTCACTCAGAAATGCATTGCAAAATATTGTAGTTGAGTTGGACACTAAAAAGCCCAATAGACCAATATGGACATCTGATAGTAGAGGACAATTCTCAATATCATCGGCCTGGGAGATATTTAGACAGAGAAGAAGCATATCTGCGACAGACATAAGGATATGGCATAATCAGTCCCTTTCAAGATGGCCTTTCTCACTTGGCGAGCAGTACATAATCGATTACCTACGGATGATAGAGTCTCGATGATTGGGATTGTGTTAATTCCTAAGTGCTACTGATGTAGGACACCATCATCTGAGACCATAGAGCATTTGTTTTGCTCAGGCACATTTGCATTAACAATCTGGTCTATTTTCTGTGCACCTTTTGGCATTAATTGCAGGAATACTCAACTGATACAACTACTATATTCGCGGTGGAACCTGAGAACTATGAATACAGTAGCATCGTTCATTACCAAAGTGCTGCCACAAATCATACTATGGGAATTATGGAGGTCCAGGCGTGCCAGCAAATATGCTATTGTAGCATATTTGTCATAGTAGCATCGTTCATTACCAAGGTGCTGCCACAAATCATAATATGGAAATTATGGAGGTCCAGATGTGCCAGCAAATATGGAGCAGAGCTCCCTTCTATCCAAAGATTTGTAGTGTTGATTGATTCCAATCTTTTCGGCAGAGTAAAGCAAAGGTTTGGACAGCTGCAGATGGAGTCAACATGGGAAAAGTTGCAAGATATCACTGATCAACCAATTAACTTCAGAATGGTCAAGATATTGAGATGGTCTAGACCCCCATACCATTTTATAAACTAAACAGTGATGGAAGTTTCATGGAAGGGTCGTGTGGTGCAGGAGGGGTGATTAGAGATCATTGCGGAAACTTTATAATGGCATACTCCTTTTATATGGGTAAAGGCACTAGTAACTGGGCAGAAGGACAGATCATGCTCATTGGATTACAACTGTGCACAACAAAAGGAATTAATAATATTGGGGTTGAAGCAGATTTGAAAGTATTAATGTCAGCCGTCAATGAAGAATCAAATTCTTCATGGAGGCTACTTCAAACGGCTGAGAAAATTAAACAAATGCTGAAGGAACGAGGGGTAAAAGCTAGATATTGCTACAGAGAAGCTAACAAAGTCACAGACAAGTTAGCAACGCTCAGCCACATTCACAAGCAACAAACAATTTTCTATGACTTTGCTGGATTACCAAGGGAAATAAGAGGGTTACTTCAACTGGATAAGTTGGAAGTGGCTTCATTTAGAATTAGGCAGATGAAAGCATCAGAAATTCACTTTGAGCCACCATGATGTATGTTAGTAGCTAGTAACTGCAGTATGAATCTGTTAGAGCTTCTTTGACAAACATCCATAAAGCTTGAATACAAGTTCTCAACTGCTAAGAAGGGTTAGGTCTTATGCCCCCCCACCCCCTCTTCCCAAGTGTACTCTGGCAATTTTACACGAAGGAATGCAATAGTACCGTTTAAATTTTTTTTAAAAAGGCTAGTTTAATTTGTACCATATGAATTATCCAAACGTCGCTTAACGTTGATCGTTTAGTTCAAGGGATTAGGTGGATTATTCCGATATAAATTTGAAATTAAACTTATTACGTATTTGATTGGAAGCCTTAGCTAAAATTGGTATTATTTTTATACCAAATTATTGATATAAACTATCCCATATAGATCTCGAAATTCTATAAATTTTTGAAATATTCACAAAAAGATCAAAAATATCAAATATTATCTTTCTCAAAGCCACCAAAGAGATTTATAGACGTTTTCCCTTTTATGGAGACCAAATGCATCCCAAGGAAATCTACATCATCCTACATTCGAAAAATACGTTGCTTAAGCTCTCGAATCATAGAAACAAGCTGCTTAAGCCCTCGAATCACGATGAAAAATTCAGGGAAAATAATCAAGGGAACAAACAAAATTGTATTCACAAAGATTCATCAATAGAATTATTTTTCTTTAATCCTGATTATAATCCATGATTATAATCTTGAGATATCCTACTTAATTTCTCGAAACTTGAACTTGTCCGCATATGATACCATAGGGCGTCAATTTTGTCCGTAAAAGTGTAATGCACATAACCTAAATTGAGCGGTTCGATCAAGGTCAAAATTGGGCAATATGTCCATTTGAAAGTCAAAATTTGTTCAATGACTTTTTCTTGCCTTCCACTAAAAACAAGACATGAAGTTTGGTAAGCAGTTAAATTAATTTGTTAAGTTTCCAAATAAACTGATTACAACAGTCAACTTTAGACATTCAAAATTCCAGATAATATTCCTAAAATAGCAAAATCATTAAGATTTTACTACTTTTTCACATTATAAATAAAGAGAAAATTACCTTTCACGATCACTTCAAAACTGATAACATACAAAACCCCTAATTTCCCAATTATGAATACTACTTTGTTCTTCAATTTGTTTCTTTTGAGTTGCCTTTTACTTGTAACTCCAAGTAAAAGTAATAATATCTCAAATATTTGTGACAAAACCCAATATCCAAATTTTTGCACATCAACATTAGGATCAGTTCCTAGTGCCAAAAAAGCAACAACTACAGAGCTTGAGCTAATAACACTAAACTTGACAGCAGCTAGTGTTATGGCCACAAACAACAAGATTCAAGCACTGTTATCAGAAATCATAGACCCAAATTTACAAGCTATTTTGACTCAGTGTGGATATGACTATAAAGATGCTTTAATTAATTTGGAACAAGCTACAAATTACTTGAATGACAAGAAATTTATTGAACTTGCTTTCACAGCAGGATGTATTTCTAATGATGGTATTACATGTGAGAGTTCCTTTCAAAAAGGGGGTGTTAATTCCCCACTTACACAAGAAAATAATGAGTTGAGTTCTTTTGCCAATATCATTCAAGTTATTGCCCATATTCTTGCTGGTGGTGCTTTGTAACAAAGTGAAAAATTGATTAGAATAATATATCAATTTTATTGAATATCATTTTAATTTGAGCGGGACATTTTTCTCGTTATTGTTCCAATATTCAGAGGGACAAATGCTACTAGGAGAGTGCAGATAGACCAGCTGAAGATAGAAGAGCGAACGGTTAAATTAATCGAATAGCTAGTCCACGAACGAGATAGCTTATGTTTTTTTTCATCCTCACTATCTGGTTTATGAAGGGAACATTGGAGCAATAGTAAAGTTATCTCCGTTTGACCTATAGGTCACCGGTTCGAGCCGTGAAATCAGCCACTGATGCTTGCAGTAGGGTAGACTGCCTACATCACACTTCCTTAGGGTATGACCTTTCCCCGGACTCGGCATAAACGCGGAATACTTCATGCACCGAGCTACCCTNGCCAAAAAAGCAACAACTACAGAGCTTGAGCTAATAACACTAAACTTGACAGCAGCTAGTGTTATGGCCACAAACAACAAGATTCAAGCACTGTTATCAGAAACCATAGACCCAAATTTACAAGCTATTTTGACTCAGTGTGGATATGACTATAAAGATGCTTTAATTAATTTGGAACAAGCTACAAATTACTTGAATGACAAGAAATTTATTGAACTTGCTTTCACAGCAGGATGTATTTCTAATGATGGTATTACATGTGAGAGTTCCTTTCAAAAAGGGGGTGTTAATTCCCCACTTACACAAGAAAATAATGAGTTGAGTTCTTTTGCCAATATCATTCAAGTTATTGCCCATATTCTTGCTGGTGGTGCTTTGTAACAAAGTGAAAAATTGATTAGAATAATATATCAATTTTATTGAATATCATTTTAATTTGAGCGGGACATTTTTCTCGTTATTGTTCCAATATTCAGA
>AWOL01S0122391.1:0-17823 GCA_000715115.1 Nicotiana otophora
GAAGACGTTGTGAAGGGATGGACTGAATGGAGGCCAAGATTTGCCAACAGAGAGCAATAGATCGTGAAATCAGTCACTGATGCTTCCATTAGGATAGACTGTCCATATTACACTCATGCGTGAATATAGGATACCTTGTGAAATGGGCTATCCCTTTAATTGAGAGCAATGGATAATTTGCAGCAAGAGTGCCTAGCTATCTCTTGGGCATGTCACAATCCCTTGTTGATCTTATATTATATATTCCCTCACTGCATATAATGTATATCTATTTTCCTTTGTATGCTTGTTTTTTTTCATTTATTGTTCATCTTTCCTATTGGTGAAACTAGAATTTAATGTCATTGGACGAATGAAGATTTTACGTTATAGCAATTTTTTACTATTTATAATGCAAGATGATTCACAAGGAACATCCTCTTGATCTCATGGACAATTCATTTATACTAGTCTTCAAAAAATCGCATTACCTGTGCAAAATCAATTGTAGATTTGCCTTTCAATAATTAAAAGTTACTTATGATTAACCGTGTGAAGCGCGAACAATTTTACTAGTAACATTTTAATATTGACCATGTGCTAGGACGCGTAGGAATCATGAAATAATTGTATTATTGTGAATGATAAATGGTACAAGAATCTGAAGATTACTTCTATGATCTTCGGCAGATTTTCTCAATTTTACAATATTTGTTTATGAATTATTTAAGGAATCTATATATATTAAAGGAATAAAGTTACCATATATAATTAGCATCGTGGTTAAGCCAAGTGTCAAGCTAATAAATGTCAATAGTATATAGTAACTTTATTCTATATTTGACTTTGTTAGTCAAATACAAATATATATATATATATTAAAGGATAATTTTGAATCTATAGATAAAGTTTTTAAATTTGAATTAAAATAAAAAAGTAATTTATCTTTTGTTATCATGTTATCATACTTAATTCGGTTAATGGTCATATGCAATCATATTAGAAACTTTTGTTATCTTAATTCAAATTATTTAAATAGTAGTTCGCATCTGGCAAAAAAGAAAATAAAATACCCATATAAATAAAACTCTTTTACATTTAAAATCCTATAATTATAGCTCTTTAAAACACTATAACTAGATTTGAATAAAGTGAATTTCTTTTAAAATAAATGTAATATATAGGGTACACGTCTATGTTTATCCAGATAATAAAAAAAAAGTTTAAAAGTTGATAAAAATTTACTTACATATATAATAATATAAACCTACATGCTAGAGAAAGAAACATTACTGTAACGACCCGAAATTTCCACCTTTAGGACCGTGATGGGGCCTAACATTTCACTTGCTAGGCAAGCCAACGTTAAAAATAATCTTAACCATTTTAAAGCAATTTAAATTAATAGAAGTCAATTACTGAAATAAAGTGCGGAAGACCATAAATACCGAATTATCAAAATACATCCCCGAATCTGGTGTCACAAGTGCACGAGCTACTAGAATAATACAAATAACGGTCTGAATAAAATTTAAGATGTTTGAAAGATAATACACAGCTAAGATAAGATAGAAGGGGACTTCAGAACTGCAGACGCTGTGTAGTTATACCTCGAGTTTTCTTGGAGTAGCTCAATCTGAGCACGTCTATGGTACGCTACTGGGATATCACGACCCAAAATCCAACTAGTCATGATGGCACCTAACCCAACCCGTTAGGTAAGCCAATTATCAACTATCCAATTCCAATAACAATTATTAAAGCAATTTAAGTAAAGAAAACTCTTAATCTTATATATTCCCCAAGAACTGGTAGTACAAATCATGAGCTTCTAAGAATAGAGTATACAAAGCTGGTATGAAGTAAATATATCATCTGTTTAAAAAGTATATAAACAGAGTTTTATGAATCTAAGGCTGCCATAAACAAGATACAGCTAAAACCGGAACGCAGGTACATCTTCAGATCCAGCTCCTAATGAACACAGCAACATCAGCAGCCAACATCTGCACGCAAGGTGTAGAAGTGTAGTATGAGTACAACCGACTCCATGTACTCTATAAGTAACAAACCTAACCTTAGGTTGAAAGTAGTGACGAGCTTGTACTAAGGTCGGGTCCCAATTTCAATAACCAACAATAGTTCATAACAACATAAAACAAGTAATACCATAAGTAACTCAACAATTAAATGCCTAACAAAAACATAATTTTTGAAAATAGTTATGCCTTTCAAGTACATCAATGAAAACCCAAATCGTTTATCGGAGTTGCCAAAAATATGAATAAGTTTGAAAACAATAATTTTTCCAAAATCCTTTCAATAATATATAAGATGTTTCATTTTCTTTCTAGATAACCAGTGTAAAACAAATGCATCACTATGCCCATCTGTCAACATGTGTGAGAAATCATGAATGATGTCATACCGTACAACATGAGAAAAATACATCTCTATGCCTGTATGTCATGTGTGCAAGTCAATGTAATGTATCTTAGAGATGAACTCATGTACTCATACTCTCAGAGTACTCAATCTGACTTTCTCACACATTCCACTCATCATGCCCACTCACTCAGTATTGTATATGGCCAATCCGGACCAAGGAAGATCCATCCCGAAATATACACATCAACTGATCATCAGTCACTCAGTACCGAATAGGGCCAATCCAGCCCGTGGAGAAGCTCCATCTCCAGGTATATAATACTTCGGACAAGATCCATGTCCACGGAAAATCCATCCCTCAATAATATCAACCGCGCTCACTGGGGGTGTGCAGACTCCGGAGAGGCTTCTACAGCCCAAGAGCTATAATCCACACGGACAACTCACATGCCATAATATCAATACCTGGATCCGCGCGGACAACTCACGTGCTGCACGGGCAACTCACGTGCTTTAGTATCAATATCCTCACAAACAGGCCACCGGCCTCACTCAGTCATCAATCTCTCCAGTCTCACTCACAGGCTTATAATGTCATGAAACTCACCTGACAATAATGATATGATGTATCAATAAATAACAATTGAGACTGAGATATGATATGAATGCATGAATATGACTGAGTACAAAATATCAATGAAATCAGTGAAATGACAGCAAGAAACGACCACTATAGGTCCTAGCAGTATCGTCATAAAGCCTAAACATGATATCTAGCATGATTGACAACTCAATTACTTTATCACATGGTGAAAACACGGAAAACAACAAAGTAGGACCACTATACAGTGCTATGGAAACAATCGAGTCCCAATTCATATGGTGCATGCCCACACGCCCGTCACCTAGCATGTGCGTCACCTCAATACCAAATACATAACACATATAATCAGGGTTCATACCCTCAACTCCAAGATTAGAAGAGTTACTTAGCTCGAACAAGACGAATCCAATGCCGAGCAAGCTAAACAATGCTCCAAAAATTCCATTCTGCGCGTATCAACTCCTGAACGGCTCGAATCTAGCCACAATAAATTTAATTCAGTCCACACAATTTATAGGAATTAATTCCATATCAAAATTCTAATGTTTTCCACAAAATCCGAAATTACACTCCAAAAATTACCAGTGGGGCCCACATCTCAGAATCCAACGAAACTCACAAAATTCGACAACCCATCCAATTACAAAGTTCAACCATACTAATTTCACTCAATTCCAACTCCAAATCGATGTTCAAAACTCAAAAATTCATATTATGAACTTTAGGCCAACACCCCCAATTTCCTCTTTAAATTCATCAACCAATTACTAAAATGAAGATAGATTCATGGAATATAATCACAAGAGAGTTAACAACACTATCCCCAAGTCGTGTGGAAAAGTTCCTCTCCAAAATCGCCCAAATCAAGCTCCGAATATGGTGAAAAATCACAAACCCTCGAACTTAAAGAGTTCTCTCCATCCCTTTCGCAGATGCGGACAAGAGGTCACATATGCGACTCTTGCTTCTGCGGAAACAACTCGCTTCTACGAGAATAGCTTGGCCAGCCCAAATCGCTTCTGCGATGCCTAGGACCGCATCTGCAGTCACGTTTTTGCGCAAAAATCGCCGCACCTGAGAAGACCTCAGTCCAGCCCTAGTCCCACATCTGCGCCAACCTCGCTGCACCTGCGGCCAAGACACTTGCAGGTGCGATCACATCATAGGCAGCAGTTCCAGCATTTTCCTTAAGTCCGAATTTGATCCATTAACCATTCGAAACTTACTCGAGGCCCCCGAGACCTGAACCAAATACACCAACAAGTCCTAAAACATACCATGAACCAACTCGAGGCCTCAAATCACATCAAAAACATCAAAATGACGAATCGTTTGAACTTTTAAATTCTATATCTTGTGCCGAAACACATCAAATCAACCCGGAATGACTTTATATTTTGCACACAAGTCACATTTCACATTACATACCTATTCCAATTTCCAGAATCGGATTTCGACCCTGATATCAAAAAGTCAACCCCCCGGTTAAACTTCCCAAAAATTCAACTTTCGCCATTTCAAGCCTAATTTCACTACGGACCTCTAAATAATTTGCCAGATATGCTCCTAAGTCCAAAATCACCATACGGAGCTATTTGGAATCATCAAAATTCAAATTCGAGGTCGTTTACACATAAGTCAACATCCGGTCGACTTTTCCAACCTAAGTTTTCCATTATGAGACTAAGTGTCTCAATTCATTCTGAAATCCTTCCGGTCCCGAACTAACTAATCCGATAGTACATAATACAGCTATAAAGCACAAATAGAGCAGTAAATGGGGGGACGGGGCTGTAATACTCAAAACGACCGGTCGGGTCATTACATTCTCCCCCACTTAAATATACGCTCGTCCTCGAACGTGCCAAGAGTTGTTCCCAAGCCATCAAATTACTATTCCATCTTACTATGTAGGTACCCGGGGGTGAACCCACGTCACCCTATTCCATATAGGCCTGACATCACAACACAACAAAAATCATTAACTTAATCTTGGCCCAAAAAATCTTGGAATTCAATTCCTAACATTTAGAATTTCTTTTCAAGACACGATTCTCACATCTACACACTGAATGGGTCCGAACAAGCTGTATCAAGCCATAACCATGACCTCAGACATATTCACATAACATACTACACATCTCGCATGCTTGCATCACCATTCCTGATCATAATAACTACTCTAACTAACCCGATACTAGTATTAAACCCCATATTAAGCCAAAATTCATTCCAAAACCTTCGTACACTGTTGATAATAAAAGAAACACGTAGAAATCTCATGACCCCTTATCAGATCAACAAGTCACGGAGCTCTCTCGCTCCAACGAGAACCATAATCACTTTCTAAGCCGACTTTCAATATTATCCTCCCGAATATACCGGAATCAAACCTGATAGTACCCATTCTACGTCCAATGACCTTATATTATTAAACACAACTATCTCACATATATGCCACACCAATATAACTCAGAGCCACAAACCGTGCCACCTATGCACCAATAAGCAACAATTCCAAATGTACTCACCTCACTCGAATTTCGCCATAAGGCCCCCAGTAGATCCACACCATGTGTGTATATAACCAATGTATCACAACTACTTGTAGCATAGAAGAGTAACTCACAGATAATTCAGAACACGAATAAGTCCAACGCCAACCGGATGGCACATCTCTCAACAATAGCAGTATGGAGCCAACCAATCCGACTCGGTGTAGAATACACATCCTAATTGGGCCTACTAATGGACCCCCAAATCTACTCTAGTTACCCACAAATAGATAAATAACCCTCCGAAAATCCACAATGACTGAGTCATAATACATACTATCATCTGGCTAGCTCCGGCCACGACTTCACAGTCTGCAACCACGAAACAATATGCTCCTGTAAACTCCTAGTTTCCAAATCCATAGAACACGAAACACCATTTCTGATTCCATCTCCACAGCCCAAATGTATAACATATCTCTCATACACGATCTTCCCACGAGGAATACTTCACCCATTCTTTCGTGCCACATAGCAATAATTTGAATATCAGCAGTCTAACAACCAGGACAATGTCGCAATACCAATGAAATATCCATGATTCAAAACATAGTGCACCTTCTGAAATGTACACTATACTCACGCAACACCAATTAGTTATACCATTCATCTAAACATCTAAAACCATCCATGCCCTCTAAGAATTTATGACCTCCCTTTCAAAACTAAACCGGGACCTGGCACACGCAAACCTTAATCCCACAGAACACACCACATCTATCATGCTATCATATGAAAAATATGGGAACCCCATAATCATTCGGAGTCAAAAGTAAAATACATATCCGATCAGCCAGAAGCCTTCCATTTGATCCCATCCGATAGAAAATCACAATACTCAACATGCTCCTGAGGCCGGTAGGAAAATACTCATTTCAAACCGTGGTAGAAATCCCAAAGAATGCCTTGGAATGCATTTGCACATAATCAAGCCATCAGATTTAAATCTCTCTAACTCAACTAAGCCATGCAGTCGCCAAACCCAAGAGTATTGCCACAAAGCACCTGTAGAAAATCCCCCACATCATAAGCACCCAAAGAACCGATCATATCGATTACCATACTAATCCAACCTACTACCAAGCTGTCCTATTTCTCCGAGTCCCTTCCGAATTTTTCTTAAGATTGATACTTCTCCTTGCTAAAATGCCACGATCTTTAACCACAACTCACCCCACAAACCTTAGCATTGAACCACGATGCCCTACGTCCCATAAGCAACTATATTATTCTTAAGCGCCTTCATAAATACCACAACTGTAACACTCACTCTGAAAATACCTTATGTGAATTTAAAATTATTCTTCTTACCTTCCTTATACTAAAATGTAGAATCCGTAGTCATACAAAATTTTCGTAAGTCCAGGCACCATCAAATGCAAATCTCAGATATTATCCATACACAAGTCCGGAGGAATTCTCAATTGCTATATGTAAACCTCGGACCTATTGGAACTTTCTCGAGAGTCACCCACTTTGCTCAATCCAAATTACACCGCCCAAATGGGCTAAAAGACATGTGCCCCATTAACACAACAACACTCAAAGAAGTAACTCTACTTTAATGCCGTATGTAAAATTCATACTCCATGCGCACTATATCATTCACAAATAACAACTCACTCATCCCACGATTTTCATATACTCATAAAGTGCAATATAACCCGTTTCCAGAAATTTCCTTACTCGAATCATTCTCGAACTCCACCTCTGCAAGTCATAACTAACCGACAAGTATGCCTCAGCCCAAAACTAAACCTTTACATATAACCATGAAATTGAATTGTCACTAGCAGGCTCCACCACTTGGCTCAAAGCCATAGATTAAAACAGTCGATAACTCGCAATACCCATACTCTATTACTGCCTTAATACCGCAGTCAGTTCAATGAAAATTATTCTGAAGCTCATACCATGCCAACCATGAAAATACCTCAATCGTCCGCTAAGCTCGCATCCATACCCTTAACACTCAAGTCAACTTTCTCAACGAGATTCAAATTCAAGTCTCAACATATACGCCCCGCTGGCAGAAAAGAAACTTTCTATTCACATCATAAGGAACACACCTACGTAGATTACTCCGCAAGAGATAACCTACATGCTTAGTCTCAAATTGGCATCTTGTTATACCCTTTCGTAGTCATGATTACTATGAAATCACTTAATCGTTTTGAGTCCAATCTTATTAACCAGACACGAGAATTTAATTTGCAACAAAATTTAACAACGTGAAAGATCTTTCAAAACATTCACACTAGAAACTGTACGTCATATCAAAACAATAATCAAGCACCCAATGTCCTTTCTTTACACTTCTTGGAAACACTTCTCGTCATATTCAAATCGTCTTAACACATCCCGTAGTTACATCACACCCATCACAAAGCCATTCCACCGCTCATCGAGCCACAAATATCCATTTGTAGGGATATTACCAGATATATGAGTCCAAATGTACAAGTTACAACTGAAGTTACCGAGCTTAAGCTATGGCCAACCATGGCCTCAAGTCCTCCAGACTGGAACATCACCAAAATACAGAATACACATCTCGAACTTCGTTCATAGATTCACAAGACGGCGATGCACAGCTGACACTGAGCGCTCATGTGCGCATACGAATGCGTGAAAGGAATTCAAAGAGTTATGTCTCAAGCTGAATCAATTCTGCAGGATAAGGAGGAAAGATGGGAATTATATATCTTAAATGCCTTGTAGCCTCTCAAAGATAGGTATGGATGTCATCATACCGATCCGCAAGACTCTACTAGACACTTGCTCATGACTTGTAGAACCTATGAACCTAGAGCTCTGATATCACCTTGTCATGGTCCAAAATCCAACTAGTCATGATGGCACCTAACCCAACCCGCTAGGTAAGCCAATTATCAACTATCCAATTCCAATAATAATTATTAAAGCAATTTAAGTAAAGAAAAATCTTAATTTTATATATTCCCCAAGAACTGGTAGTATAAATCATGAGCTTATAAGAATAGAGTATACAAAGCTGGTATGAAGTAAATACATCATATGTTTGAAAAGTACATAAACATAGTTTTATGAATCTAAGGCTACCATGAACAAGAGGCAGCTACAACCGGAACGCAGGTACATATTCAGATCCGGCTCCCAATGAACACAGCAACATCAGCAGCCAACATCTGCACACAAGGTGCAGAAGTGTAGTATGAGTACAACCGACCCCATGTACTCAACAAAAACATGATTTCTGAAAATAGTTCTTCCTTTCAAGTACATCAATGAAAATCCAAATTGTTTACTAGAGTTTCCAAAAATATGAATAAGTTTGAAAACAATAATTTTCCCAAAATCCTTTCAATAATAAATAAGATGTTTCATTTTCATTCCAGATAACCAGTGTAAAACAAATACATCACTATGCCCATCTGTCAACATGTGTGAGAAATTATGAATGATGTGACACCGTACAACATGAGGAAAATACATCTCTATGCGTGTATGTCATGTGTACATGTCAATGCAATGTATCTCAGAGATAAACCGCTGTACTCACACTCTGAGAGTACTCAATCTCACTTTCTCACACATTCCACTCATCATGCCCAATCACTCTGTACTGTATATGGCCAATCCGGCCCAGGGAAGATCCATCCTGGAATATACACATCAACTGATCATCAGTCACTCAGTACCGAGTAGGGCCAATCCAGCATGTGGAGAAGATCCATCTCCAGGTATATAATGCTTCGGACAAGATCTATGTCTAGGGAAAATCCATCCCTCAATAATATCAACCGCGCTCACTAGGGGTGTGCAGACTCTGGAGGGGCGCCTACTGCCCAAGAGCTATAATCCGCAAGAACAACTCACATGTCATAATATCAATACCTATATCCGCATGGACAACTCACGTGCTGTACGAACAACTCACGTGCTGCACGGACAACTCACGTGCTATAGTATCAATATCCTCACAAACAGGCCCCCGACCTCACTTAGTCATCAATCTCTACAGTCTCACTCACGGGCTCACAATGTCATAAAACTAGCTCGACAAAAATTATATGATGTATTAATAAATAACAACTGAGACTGAGATATGATATGAATGCATGAATATGACCGAGTACGAAATATCAATGAAATTAGTGAAATGACAACAAGAAACGACCACTATGGGTCCTAGCAGTATCGTCATAAAGCTTAACATGATATCTAGCATGATTGACAACTCAATTACTTTATCACATGGTGAAAACACGGACAACAACAAAGAAGGACCACTATACAGTGCTATGGAAACAACCGAGTCCCAATTCATATGGTGCACGCCCACACGCCCGTTACCTAGCATGTGCATCACCTCAATACCACATACATGACACATATAATCAGGGTTCATACCCTTAACTCCAAGATTAGAAGAGTTACTTAGCTCGAACAAGACGAATCCAATGCCGAGCAAGCTAAACAATGCTCCAGAAATCCCATTTTGTGCGTATCAACTCCTGAACGGCTTGAATCTAGCCACAATAAATTTGATTCAGTCCACACAATTTATAGGAATTAATTCCATATCAAAATTCTAATGTTTTCCACAAAATCCGAAATTACACTCCAAAAATTGCCTGTAGGGCCCATATCTCGGAATCTGACGAAACTCACAAAATCCGACAACCCATCCAATTACAAGTTCAACCATACTAATTTCACTCAAATTCCAACTCCAAATCGATGTTTAAAATTCAGAAAATTCATATTATTAACTTTAGGACAACACCCCCAATTTCCTCTTTAAATTCATCAACCAATTGCTAAAATGAAGATAGATTCATGGAATATAATCACAAAGGAGTTAAGAACACTTACCCCTAGTAGTGTGGAAACGATCCTCTCCAAAATCGCCCAAACTGAGCTCCAAAATCCGAAAATGGTAAAAAATCATGAACCCTCGAACTTAAAGGGTTCTGTTCATCCCTTTCGCAGATGTGGACAAGAGGTCGCACTTGCGACCCTCGCTTCTGCGGAAATAACTCGCTTCTGCGAGAAAAGCGTGGCCAGCCCAGATCGCTTCTGCGATGCTAAGGACTGCATTTGCGGTCGCGCTTTTACGCAAAAATTGCCGCACTTGCGAATACCCCAGTCCCGCATATGTGTCAACCCTGCCGCACCTGCGGCCAAGACCCTCACAGGTGCGATCACATCAGAGGCAGCAGTTCCAACATTTAACTTAAGTCAGAATTTGATCCGTTAACCATCTAAAACTCACCCGAGGCCCCCGTGACCTCAACCAAATACACCAACAAGTCCTAAAACATACCACGGACCTTCTCGAGGCCTCAAATCACATCAACTATCATCAAAACGGCGAATCACACCTCGAATAAAAAATCTATGAACTTTGAACTTTCAAATTTTATATCTTGTGCCGAAACATATCAAATCAATCCGGAATGACTTCAAATTTTGCACACAAGTCACATTTCACATTACGGACCTATTTCAATTTCCAGAATCGGATTCCGACCCCGATACCAACAAGTCACTCCCCGGTCAAACTTTCCAAAAATTCAACTTTCGCTATTTCAAGCCTAATTCGACTACGGACCTCCAAATAATTTTTCGGACATGCTCCTAAGTCCAAAATCACCATACACAGCTATTGAGATCATCAGAATTCAAATCCGAGGTCATTTCCATATAAGTCAACATTCAGCTGACTTTTCCATATTAAGTTTTCCATTATGAGACTAAGCGTCTCAATTCACCCCGAAGTCCTTCCGGTCCCGAACTAACTAATCTGATAGGTCATAATACAGCTGTAAAGCACAAATAAAGCAGTAAATGAGGGAACGGGGTTGTAATACTCAAAACAACCGGTCGGGTCGTTACATGGGACTAACTCCAAAATCTGCACAAGAAATGCAGAGTGTAGTATGAGTAAAACCGACCCCATGTACTCCGTAAGTGTCGAGCCTAACCTCGACGAAGTAGTGATGAGGCTATGACAAGACACATACGTAAACAACCTGTACAAGTATATACAAATACGAAACACTAATAAAATAATATATAAATTTGGGAGGGAACATGCGAAGGGGGTTGATATAATAATTTCAGGAGGAGAATTATCACCTAACAGCCAAATAATTCCTCAACAATATAATGAGAAACTGATGATATGAAAATGACACGACACCACCCTTCTTGCTTTTACTCTCATTTGGCACGGTATCACCATTCGTGCTTTTACACTCTCTGAAAATGACACGGCATCACCCTTCGTGCTTTTACACTCTCTAAAAATGACACGGCATCACCTTTCGTGCTTTTACACTCTTCCTTATCATGACAATAATATTATAAATAATAAAAATGGCACGGCATCACCCTTCGTGCTTTTACACTCTTCCTTATCATGACAATAATATTATAAATAATAAAAATGGCACGGCATCACCCTTCGTGCTTTTACACTCTTCCTTACCATGAACATAATAATATAAATTTGGAAGAGTATTTAAATGCGGGGATATACACTTATCAATTAATTCGATACCAGAATACCGACTTCACCTTCCACAATATTCAACAATAATTAAATGAATAATAATTTCACGAATAATGATCAAATAATCAATAATAAACTTAAGCAGGAATATCTTAATTAAATAGTCAATTATTCACAATAAACAAATTCCACCCGCATGCTTTGACTCAACCACAATGCATAAGTAGTCGTTACCTCACATATACGTTGTACCCG
Organism: Nicotiana otophora; assembly: GCA_000715115.1. NCBI lineage: Eukaryota > Viridiplantae > Streptophyta > Magnoliopsida > Solanales > Solanaceae > Nicotiana > Nicotiana otophora. Next base: position 12,281 of record AWOL01S0122391.1, read on the forward strand.
CACATTAAATCACGTAGCAAATAGACAAATAAATCCTACTCCCTCAAGTCAAGGTTAACCACGACACTTACGTCGCTTTGCAACCAATTTCAAGAATCCAATAAGCCTTTGCCTCGTGAATTTGTGTCCGAAATCCTCAAATCTAGTCATAAACAATTCAATATACTCAATACAAATCGTAGGAATTAATTCCATATGAATTTACAAATTTTCCCGGTTAAAATCCAAAATTCATGTCAAAATCATCAATGGGGCCCATGTTTCGAATCTCAGAAAAACTTACGAAATCCGAATACCCGTTCCGAGACGAGTCCAACCATACAAAAATAATCAAATTCCGATGTCAAATGGACCTTCAAATCTTAAATTTTAGTTTTTGAAAAGTTTTACAAAAATTCCAATTTCTTCCATCTAAATCCGAAATAAAGGATGAATATAGACATGGATTTATAAAATATAATCACTTTTGGTTATAGAACACTTACCCAATTCAAAGTCGTGAAAAAACTCCTTCTAATCGCCCAAAAATAGAGGTTTTAAAGCCCAAACGAAATGAAGAAAAATGACCATTTTTGACCCCTTAAGGTTCTGCCCAGTCTCGCTTCTGCGAGCAAAAAATTTCGCATCTGCGGCCTCGCATTTGCGAGACAAGGGCCGCATTTGCGAAGCCAAGCTGCAGGCGAGTGGCTGCACCTATGCAAGGAGTGTCGCACCTGCGACATCGCAGAAGTGACCAGCTTCTCGCAGAAGCGGCTGCGCACCTGCGGCTCCTTCTTCGCTGGTGCGAAACACCAGAGCCAGACCTACGATTCTTAACAAAAATGGTCCAAAACTCGTCCGAAACTCACCCGAGCCCCTCGGGACCTCGTCCAATTATACAAAACAGTCCCGTAACCTAATACGGACTTACTCGGGGTCTCAAATCACATGAAATAACATCGAAATTACAATTCACACCTCGATTCGAACTTTTGAGTTTCAACCTTTTAAATTTGCAAAACTCGTGCCAACACATTTTAAACGAATCCGGAATGACTTCAAAATTTTCACACAAGTCATAAATGATCTAATAGAGCTATTCCAATTTCCAAAATCGGATTTCGGCTCCGATATGAAAAAGTCAAATTCGTGGTCAAACTTGAAAATCTTTAGCCTTTAAATTTCCAGTTTCTGTTAAATAGTGATAATTTTAGCTAGGGACCTCCGAATTCGATTCCTCGCATACGCCCAAGCCCAAACTACGATACGGACCTACCGAAACTATCAAAATACTGATCCGGCTCTGTTTGCTCAAAATATTGACCAAAGTCAACTTAGTTAAGTTTTAAGGCTCTATTTCACATTTTAATCAATTTTTCATATAAACACTTTCTGAAAAATTATACAGACTGCGCACGCAAGTCGAAGAATAATGAATAGTGTTTTTCGAGGTCTTAGAACATAGAATTAATTATTAAATTTAAAGATGACCTTTTGGGTCATCACATTCTCCACCTCTAAAACAAACGTTCGTCCTCGAACGGAATTAGAAAAGTACCCGAGCTGGTAAAAAGGTGTGGATATTTACTCCGTATGTCCGACACGGACTCCCAGGTAGCTGTCTCAATTGATTGAACTCTCCATTGCACCCGAACTGAAGGATAACTCTTAGACCTCAACTGTCGGACCTGCCGTGCTAGAATAGCTATCGGCTCCTATTCGTAAGTCAAATCCTTGTCCAATTGGACTGAGCTGAAATCTAACACATGGAACGGATCACCATGATATTTCCGGAGCATGGACACATGGAACACCGGATGAACCACTGATAAACTAGGTGGTAATGTAAGCTTGTAGGCTACTTCGCCCACCCTTTCAAGAATTTCGAAGGGTCATATATACCTAGGGCTCAACTTGCAACTCTTTCCAAAACTCATTACACCTCTCATAGGTGAAACCCGGAGCAATACTATTTCTCCAACCATGAATTCAATATCACAAACCTTATGGTCGGCATAACTCTTTTGCCTAGACGAAGCTGTGCGAAGTCGATCCTGAATAATTTTGACCTTATCTAAGTCATCCTGTACCAAATTGGTACCCAACAACTGAGCCTCTCCCGGTTAAAACCAGCCAACTGGCGAACGATATCGCCTCCCATACAATGCTTCATATGCGGCCATCTGAATGCTCGACTGGTAGCTATTATTATAGGCAAACTACGCAAGTGGCAAGAATTGATCCCAAGAGCCTCCAAAGTCTATAACACAAGCGCGAAGAATATCTTCCAATATCTGAATAGTGCGTTCTGACTGTCTGTCTGTTTGCGGATGAAATGATATACTCAACTCAACCCGCGTGCCTAACTCACGATGACCCAAACTGCGTCGAATGTCCGTGGAAGCCCAACAACAAAATCCATAGTGATACGCTACCACTTCCACTCAGGAATTTCTAACTTCTGAAGCAAACCACCAGGTTTCTGATGCTCGTACTTAACTTGCTGGCAATTCAGACACCGAGCTACATATGCATCTATATCCTTCTTCATTCTCCTCCACCAATAATGGTGCCACAAATCTTGATACATTTTGGCGGCACCTGGATGAATAGAATACCTGGAACTGTGGGCTTCTTCCAGAATTAATTCACGAAGCCCATCAACATTAGGCACACAAATACGACCATGCATTCGCAGAACTCCATCTTCCCCCCATCAACCTGTTTGGTAACACAATGCTGCACTGTGTCTTTAAGAACAAGTAAATGAGGATCATCATACTGCCGCTCTCTGATGCGCTCATATAAAGAAGACCGAGCGATTGTGCAAGTTAGAACCCCACTGGGTTCTGAAACATCTAACCTCATGAACTGATTAGCCAAAGACTGAACATGTGCCGCTAATAGTCTCTCACCCACCATAATATATTCAAGTCTTTCCATACTCACAGCCTTTCTACTCAAAGCATCGACCACCATATTGGCCTTTCCGGGGTGATAAAAAATAGTGATATCATAGTCCTTCAACAGCTCCAACCATCTTCTCTGCCTCAAATGGAGATCCTTTTGTTTGAACAAATATTGTAAGCTACGATCATCAGTAAATACCTCAAACGAGACACCGTACAGGTAATGCCTCCAAATCTTCAATGCATGAACAATGGTTGCCAATTCTAAATAATGGACATGATAATATTTCTCGTGAACTTTCAAATGCTGCGACGCATATGCAATCACCCTGCCATCTTGCATCAATACTGCACCAAGCCCAACACGAGATGTATCACAATACACAGTATAAGATCCTGAACCTGTGGGTAATACCAACACTGATGCCGTAGTTAAAGACGTCTTGAGATTTTGAAAGCTCAACTCACACTCGTCTGACCATCCGAATGGAACACCTTTCTAGGTCAGTCTGGTTAATGGGCTTGCTATAGATGAAAACCCCTCCACGTAACGACGATAATTACCTGGCAAACCCAGGAAACTCCGAATCTCTGTAACTAAAGTAGGCCTAGGACAATTCTGAACAGCCTCAATCTTCTTAGAATCCACCTTTATACCTTCTGCCGATACAACATGCCCCCAAAAGGCAACTGAGTCTAACCAAAATTCACATTTTGAAAATTTGGCGTATAACTGATTATTTTTCAAAGTCTAAAGCACACTCCGAAGATGCTGCTCATGCTCCTCTCGATTACTGTAGTAAATCAAGATATCATCAATGAACACGACCACAAAGGAATCCAAATAGGGCTTGAACACCCTATTCATCAAATCCATAAATGCTGCTGGGGCATTTGTCAGCCCAAATGACATCACTAGGAATTCGAAATACCCATACCGAGTCCGAAAAGCTGTCTTAGGGACATCAGATGCCCTAATCTTCATCTGATGGTAACCAGACCTCAAGTCGTTCTTTGAAAACACCTTGGCACCCTGAAGTTGATCGAATAAGTCATCAATTCTTGGTAGTGGATACTTGTTCTTGATAGTAGCCTTGTTCAACTGTCGATAATCTATACACATTCGCATTGAACCATCCTTCTTCTTTACAAAAAACACCAGTGCACCCCAGGGCGAGACACTAGGTCTAATAAATCCCTGATCAAGCAAGTCTTGTAACTGCTCCTTTAGTTCTTTAAGTTCCGGCGGGGCCATACGGTATGGTGGAATAGAAATGGGTTGAGTACCCGGGGCCAAATCAATACAGAAGTCTATATCTCTGTCGGGTGGAATCCCCAACAAATATGTAGGAAATACTTCTGGAAATTCATGAACAACTGGTACTGAGTCCATAGAAGGAACATCTGCACTGGAATTGTGAATATAAGCCAAATAGGCTAGACACCCTTTCTCGACCATACATTGAGCCTTCATATAAGAAATAATCCTGCTGGTAAAATGACCAGGACTTCCTTTCCATTCTAATCGAGGTAACCCCAGCATGGCTAGGGTTACCGTCTTGGTATGATAATCCAATATAGCATGATAAGGTGACAACCAATCCATACCCAAGATTACATCAAAATCTACCATATCAAGAAGTAGAAGATCCACACTAGTCTCAAGACTACCAATAGTAACCACACACGAACGCTAGACATGATCTACCACGATAGAATCTCCCACCGGAGTTGACACACACACAGGAGCACTCAGAGAATCACCAGATATGAAGCAAAATAAGAGGACACATAGGAATAAGTAGATCCTAGATCAAATAGAAGTGAAGCATCTCTATGGAAAACTGGAACAATACCTGTAATCACGGCATCAGATGACTCGGCCTCAGGCCTAGNAGTCATCAATCCTTGATAGTGGATACTTGTTCTTGATAGTAGCCTTGTTCAACTGTCGATAATCTATACACATTCGCATTGAACCATCCTTCTTCTTTACAAAAAACACCAGTGCACCCCAGGGCGAGACACTAGGTCTAATAAATCCCTGATCAAGCAAGTCTTGTAACTGCTCCTTTAGTTCTTTAAGTTCCGGCGGGGCCATACGGTATGGTGGAATAGAAATGGGTTGAGTACCCGGGGCCAAATCAATACAGAAGTCTATATCTCTGTCGGGTGGAATCCCCAACAAATATGTAGGAAATACTTCTGGAAATTCATGAACAACTGGTACTGAGTCCATAGAAGGAACATCTGCACTGGAATTGTGAATATAAGCCAAATAGGCTAGACACCCTTTCTCGACCATACATTGAGCCTTCATATAAGAAATAATCCTGCTGGTAAAATGACCAGGACTTCCTTTCCATTCTAATCGAGGTAACCCCAGCATGGCTAGGGTTACCGTCTTGGTATGATAATCCAATATAGCATGATAAGGTGACAACCAATCCATACCCAAGATTACATCAAAATCTACCATATCAAGAAGTAGAAGATCCACACTAGTCTCAAGACTACCAATAGTAACCACACACGAACGCTAGACATGATCTACCACGATAGAATCTCCCACCGGAGTGGACACACACACAGGAGCACTCAGAGAATCACCAGATATGAAGCAAAATAAGAGGACACATAGGAATAAGTAGATCC
>AWOL01S0122396.1:8276-19901 GCA_000715115.1 Nicotiana otophora
ACTGCATTTGATGCAGCTGCCTCTCATTCTTTAACGCCATCAGCTTTATCTCCACCTTCACCAACACCAGCAACTGCTACATCACTTCCATCTTCGTCTACTCTTCTACCGGCAGTTGCTACATCACCTCCATCGGCTGCAAGAGACCATAAAGAAGGCGTTCCTCTTCCACAGTCCCTAGTTCATGGAAACTTGGGGCAAAATGATGTTGCTTCTTCTGAAGATCTGCAAAGGAGAAGGAACGTTAATTTTTTGGTCTCTACTGGATGCAACTTGCTATCCCGGGCGGTGGAGCTTGCTGAATATCTGAAGCCTTTGGCTTCAGTAAAAGACTGGGAAAAGATTCATGCACTCTCGGGAGAGTGCTTTTTGAACAATGCCATGCACAACGCCGTAGCGGTACGTTCTTTTCTCCCTTCATTACCTCTTCTACTTTTTTATGAATGTATTCTAAGTTTTACTTCTTCTTGTCTTGTTGGCCAACTTTCTTACTTCTGAGGGCCTTCAAAGGTTGATTCGTAAAAAGGAAGAACTTACTTTTGAACGGAATCAATTTTTGGTGGAACGAGAACAAATTGTTCTCCGCCTCTTAGAACTGGAAACCAAAGCTACTAAGGCCATTGTTTTGGAGGCTCGTTAGCAGCAAAGCGAGCAAGAAGTGGTAACCCTTAGCCAAGAAGTTGGGCTTGAGGGTTAAATTTGATGAAGCAAAGGCCAAATAGGCTTAAGTCCAGGATGTCGTTCTTGCTGTAACCGAGCACGGGGTGTTGCTGCCGAAAACGTAACCAACTTAGAAGCAGCCTTGAACTCCAAAATTGAATAGCTTACTGCTTTGGGGGAGAAACACACCCAACTAGAAGAGAAGTACATGAAAACTATCGAGCACAACAGGCTCTTTAGTTCAACTGTGTGCGACCTTGACGTCAGCCTCAAGTCTACTAGATCCGCTCAGGAAAGCCTTTATGCTGAGGTTTCTCAACTCAAAGAAGAACTTAAGCATCGAGGGGCTTCTTTCGTTGTTGAAAAAACTTATTCCATGTACAACATGAGGAGAAAAACTTTAGAAGAGGCCAAAGTTGGTATCATTGATGTTGATGCCGAAAATGCTAAGGCCCGCGAGGTTGAGTTGGCTGAAATAAATGGATTCCCGGCACAGTCTAATGCTCCAGGTGCTTCCGATTCTGGTTTCGAGTTTTCAAAAATTGAAGAAGGATCGGAAGGTGATGATGTCGAAGACCAAACTGGGGAAAACGTTGAGCCATCGGTGGAAACTCCTACTTTTAGCTTTTTCTTCCTCCTGGTTCTGGAGGCGCTGCAGTTTAGCTTTTTCTTTCTTTTCCCATTTTGTACTTTTATGGCTTTGGTCCGTTCTTGTAAATAAAGACATATTTTTTCTCAAGTATCGTTTGAGTCTTACTCTCGTTTGAATATCCATGCAAGTCTTTAACTTTTGCATTTGTTCAAGCATTATGCGCATGTTGTTTTATTCGCACTTTACTATGTGTAGTATCGGATGCCTTTTCTTCGGAGCATTTTGATTCTGAGTATTATCCCTTTTATGTGAGGGTTTCTACGAATATTTGCGCAAGTTTCCCTTTTACGTGAGGGTTTCTATGTATATTTGCGCAAGTTTCCCTTTTACGTGAGGGTTTCTGTGAATATTTGTGCAAGATTGCTATTTGTGTCCTTTTCATATACGGCTTCGGGTGTATTTTTTCCCGATGGCATTTTAGATTCCGAGCATTGATTCTTCCGCAACCAACCCTTTAACGTGAGGGTTTTTATAAGAGAGGGCCCTCTTATGTTTACAGTGCTCTTGAAGAGGACGCCTCCTGTTCATTACGACACTAACATTTGAAGTACTAGTTTAACTTTCAAATGGAAAAGTTATCTCATCGTTTAGACAAGAAACAAGATAAAAGCAAAATGATTTCATTTTATTCCTTCTATTTCCAAAAAATACATAAGCATCTTGCTATGCAGAAAAGAATTGCCATTACTTGTAGCTATCTTGTACAATTTGTTTCTACGAGGCTTGTTTCCGGATTTTCATTCCCGGTTGACGTGGCAGTCATTGTTGCCATATCCTCATATCATTCCCCCTCCCAGTGTTTGAATGTGAAGAATGCGAATTGGAACACTGGAAGTCTTGTATCTTCGAAGGTTCCACCAATGAATTGCTAGGTAATCCTTCACTTGGAAACATATCTTGTTTCCCCTTAGGAATCCATGCTATCGATCCAAAGAATACCTAACAGTCCTCTGATGGTTTGTGCTCGTGAACGGTCGGGTAACCTCTGTTTGGTATCAAACTTAACTTCCGGTGGGAATTTGCTATCGAACCAAAGATTACCTAATCGTCCTCGAGTGGAATCTTGTTCGTTTGCCTTACTATCAAAGGTCTTATTGCTGCTATCTTCGTAGTATGCTTTCTGTCGCTGCCTCATTAAAAACCTTTCCAGAAAACTCCAATTGAGACAAAAACTGAACGAAAGGAAAAAGAGTGCAACACATACTTTCTGCTTGAGTGTCGTTCATCAGCTATAATATCTTTTGAGGTGTTCCACGTTCCAGTTGCCGGGCAACTTGTCCCCATTCTGGTTCTCCAACTCGTATGAACCTTTCCCAGTGACAGATGAAATCCTGTAGGGACCTTCCCATGTTGGACCTAGCTTTCTCGCATTGAGCTCCCGGGTATTTTGTGGTACTTTCCTTAAAACCAAGTCTCCTACTTTGAAAAGAACGGAAGTTGTCTCTTCGATTGTAATATCGCTCCATCCTCTGCTTTTGAGCTGCCATTCTTACACGCACCAATTCACTGCATCCCTCAAGCAGTTCCAGATTGATTAGTATTGCTTTGTTGTTCGATTCTTTATTTGTATGAGAATATCTCAAAGTGGGTTCGGCCATTGCAACCGCAATTAGGGCTTCAACACCGTACACAAGGGAAAAGGGAGTTTATCCTGTACTTGATTTGGTCGTTGTTCGATAGGCCAATAGAACTTCGGGCAACTCTTCGGGCCATTTGCCTTTTGCTGCTTCCAACCTTTTCTTGAGGTTTTGAATGATCACTTTGTTTGTTAACTCCGCTTGACCGTTTGCGCTCTGATGATAAAGCGAAGATGTGATTCTCCTTATTTTCAAGTCTTCGAGGAACTTTATAACTTTTGCACCGATAAATTATGGCCCATTGTCGCATGTTATCTCTTTTGATATTTTGAACATGCAAATTATATTTTCCCACAGGAAATCGACCACTTCGCGTTCTCCGATCTTCTGATAAGAACCTGCTTCCACCCATTTAGAAAAATAATCAGTCAAAATTTAAAAAACAAACTTACCTTTTCGGGAGCCGGTGGTAGCGGTTCGACGATGTCCATCCCCCATTTCATGAATAGCCATGAGGACAGGACCGGTTGATGTAGTAGTGATGCGTAGTGTTGACACTTATCACATTTGCGTACAAAAATTTTGCCGTCTTGTTCCATGCGAGGCCAATAATATCTTGCCCGTACCAATTTCAGCACCAAAGGTTCTGCGCGTGAGTGATTGTCGCATATCCCTTCGTGGATTTCTCTCATGACATAGTCAGCTTCTGACACCCCTAAACACCGGGCCAGCGGCCTTGTAAATACTTTCTATACAATTGGCCTTTCCTGAAGCTATATCGTGTAGCTTTGGTGCGTAGTGCCCGTGATACTTTGAGATCGTCGGGAAACTTTCTGTGCTCAAGGTAGTTGATTATTTCGTTTCTCCATTCCCAGACCAGACTAGCTGAATTCATCTCATAGTAACCATTCATATCAAGGACTGAGCTCATCAGTTGTACCACCGTTTCGGACTCCGATCCCTTTATTTCCGTCGAAGAAACTAAGTTTGCTAATGCATCCACTTCTGCATTATCCTCTCTTGAGATATGAGTGATTGACCACTCACGGAATCGTGCCAAAAGAGCCCGGACCTTTACCACATATTGTTGTATACGTTCTTCTTTGGTATCAAAGATCCCGTAAACCTGATTTACCACTAGTTGTAAGTCACATTTGATTTCGATAACCTTGGAATCAAGTCCCCGGGCCAATTCGAGCCCTGCAATCAAAGCTTCATACTCTACTTCATTATTAGTTAAAGGGATAGTGTTGATGACTTGCCTTAAGGTTTCCCCCGAAGACGTGACTAAAATATTCCGAGCCTGGACCTTTTTACGTTCGAGGCTCCATCTGTAAATAAGATCCAAACCACTGACGTCGATTTCGACACCATTACTGCCTCCTTGGTTGTCAGAGGTTAAAGTTCTGTACTAAAATCAGCTACGAAGTCAGCCAAGACTTGTGATTTAATTGTAGTCCTAACTTTATATTTTATGTTGAATTCACTCATTTTGACGACCCATTTGGCCAATCTTCACAAGAGCTCGGGTTTATGAAGGATGTTCCACAATAGGAAAGTAGTCACCACAGCTATTGGGTGGCATTGAAAATAGGACCTCAGCTTCCGAGCGGAGACTACGAGAGCTAAGGCCAGTTTTTCCAAATGTGGTTAGCGAGTTTCTGCCCCCGTTAAAATTTTGCTAACGTAATAAATAGGAAACTGCGTACCTTCGTCCTCCCGGACTAAAATCGCACTTACCGCAACTTCTGAAACCGCGAGGTAGACTAGCAATGTTTCGCCTTCTTTTGGTTTCGAGAGCAATGGAGGGCTTGATAAGTCCTTCTTCATGTCCCTCAAAGCCTACTGGCACTCCGATGTCCATTCAAAATTGTTCTTCTTTTTTAGCAATGTAAAGAAGCGATGACACTTTTTCGACGACCGGGAAAGGAACCTGCTCAAAGCTGCTAACCTTCCTGTGAGTCTTTGGACTTCCTTCACGTTTGATAATTGACCGGGATATCGTCTATGGCCTTGATTTTGTCGGGGTTTACCTCAATTCCCCTTTGTGAGACCAGAAACCCCAGGAACTTACCAGAGCTGACCCCGAACGCGCACTTTTCGGGGTTAAGTTTCATGTTATGCTTCCTCAGGATATCGAATGTTTCTTGCAAATGTTTAAGGCATTTACCTGCATTCAAAGACTTAATGAACGTATCGTCTATATAAACTTTCATGGTCTTTCCTATTTGCTTTTCAAACATCTTATTTACGGGCCGTTGATAAGTGGCTCTGATATTTTTCAACCCGAAGAACATTACATTGTAATAATATGTACCAAAATTTGTTATAAATGAAGTCTTTTCTTGATCTTCTAGTTTTATCTTGAGGAAACTCATCAACTCGTGCCTGGCCGTGGCATCAATCATTTGATCGATATTTGGCAGTTGACACGAATCTTTCGGGCACGCCTTATTAAGATCTTTATAGTCTACACACATATAAAATTTATTATTCTTCTAAGGAACTACTACTACATTGGCTAGCCAGTTTGGATATCTTACCTCTCTGACCGAACCGATTTTAAGCAAGTGGGTTACCTCTTCTTTGACGAATTTATTCCTGGCCTTGGCAATAGGGCGCTTATTCTATCATACCGGTGGTACGTTGGGATCCAAACTCACCTTGTGCATGGCTATTTCCGTTGGGATACCTGTCATATCCTCGTGCGACCATGCAAAACAATCAACGTTAATTTTCAGGAATTCAACAAAACTAGACCTGAGCTCGGGGTGTAGTCCTGTCCCCAAGTAAAATTTTCTTTCTAAGAATTCTTCACACATTGCCACTTGCTCTAGTTATGCTGTCGTGGATTTATTTGCGTCCGTATCTTCCAAAACTTGGAAATATCTCGGCACCTGATATTGTTCTGACGACTCTGCCCTTAGAATAACCTCTTCTAACTCAGGAGTAGGCGCCGATTTCTATAATTGCTATATCGTGCGCTCCTTCACTTTGCTACTGAAAACTGAGATTGCATTCATCTCCCTCGCTGCTAGTTGGTCACCTTTTATCTGCTTGATTCTTTCGGGCGTTGGAAACTTCAGCAATTGGTGATACGTCGAAGGTACAACTTTCTTCTCATGTAACCACGACCTTCCTAAGATGGTGTTGTATCCCATATCACCATCCACTACTTAGAAGAGATTTGTTTTCATTACTCCTTCAGCGTTCGTGAGTATCAAGATCTCTCCCCGAGTCGTCACGCTCGCAAGGTTGAATATAGCGAGGAGTTTTGTTGCCGGAATAACGCTTTCGGTGAGTTTAGCTTGTTCCAATACTCTCCATTGTCTGATATTAGCCGAACTTCCTTGATCCACTAGAATACGCTTAATTTAAAATCTAACATATTTAAAGAGATTACCAATGCGTCGTTGTGTGATAACAACAATCTGTCTGCTTCTTCCTCCGTGAAAGTGATATCATCCTCCCGGAGTCTTTTGCTGTGAGTTATCGATACTTTAATCTTTTTTTGCCGCCGAAAAGATGACCTTGTTAATTTTGTTCTCCTCAAAGATCACGTTGATCGTCTGGCGTGGGGTTTCTTCTCCTACTTTTGAAGATTCCGTGTTGTATATATTGCGACCGTAATTGTTCTTAGCTCGATCACTCAATAATTCTTAGAGATGGCCATTCTTCAATAGCGTTGCCACCTCCTCCCGAGGATTTCTGCAGTCCCTTGTCCGGTGACCGTTCATCCCGTGGTATTCACACCATAAATTGAGATCCCTCTGGCTATAATCAGACCTCATAAGTCTTGGGAGTCGTGCTTCTTTAATGTTCCTCATGTCTCACACCAGTTACACTACACTGACGTTGAAGTTATATTCTGATAACCTGGGGTAAGAAAAATCTCGAAACCCCGATATTTTTCGGTCTTAGAGTGATCTATTGTTTCGACCACGATTAGTCCCTCTATCAACGGTGGACTTGTTTACTATTCAAAAATTTCTGCCACGGCCTTCGGTATGCTCGTAGGGCCTAAACCGACCCCTCGAAGTCCGCATATCTGCGTAGTAGTCATCCTTTTATATTTCTCTGTTCTTCTCCCATTCTTTAGCCGATGAAGTAGAACCGACCCGGTCATCTTCGATCCTTATCTTTGACTCGTACCGTTTGTGAACATCTGCCCAGGTTGTTTCTTGAAACTCAAGCAGGCTCTCCTTCAGCTTTCGGGAAGTGTATGATCATCTCGGATTCAAACCTTTGGTAAAAACTTCAGCTGCCCATTCATCCGGGATGGCCGGGAGCAACATTCTTTCTTTTTGGAATCAGGCAACAAACTCTCGTAATAATTCAGATTCTCCTTGTGTGATTCTGAATATGTTGGCCTTCTGAGCTTGCACATTTTTGGCCTCGGTGTGAGCTTTAATGAAAGAACCCACAAGTATCTCAAAGAAATCTATGGAATGCTCAGGCAGTAATGAATACCACGTTAGGGCTCCCCTCATGAGAGTTTTGCCAAATTTCTTTAGCAACACATATTCAATTGTGTGAGGATCTAGATCATTTCCTTTCACTGCCGTTATGTAGGTGGTAATATGTTCCTGTGGGTTTGAAGTTCCATCATACTTTGGAACTTCACGCATTTTGAAACGCTTCGGGGTTAGTTATGGTGTCGTACTTGGCTTATACGGTAATTGAACATACTTCTTCGAGTTTAGGCCTTTCAATATTGGTGGTGCGCTCGGGATTTGATACATGCAGGTATTTACTTTCCTCATGAACCATAAAAGCTCATCTTTGAATGAGTTGTTCTCGTTTTTAAGACATGATCTGCTCCCTCCAGCCCCATCGGAGCCAACTTTACCCCTGGAAGTGTTGTTGTCGACTCTCTGTGTTGTTTGCTCTACGGGAACAATGGGAGGAATTGGATCACGCCTGTTCGCATTATTCGAAGCTCCTGATAGCGCTTGTTTTAGTTCCGTCATAACCTGATCCTATCGCGTGAGATGGCCTAGAATGATTCCCTATTACTCTTGGAAGACCCTCACAACATCCGCTACTTGCTCCTCATCAGCATCATCGGGAGTTGTCTCCCGAACCCGTCGAGGGTACCGCCTGTCATGCACCGGTGTGGCATCATTCCCCTCATTACGAGTGTCAATGATTGAATCCTCGAAATGAGGTTGACCCATCGAATTTCAGGGTTGTATGCATCGTTAACAGTGTTATCTGCCTTTTTTTGCAATTTTTTCTAAGACAAAATAATCAAAACACGTTAGTAAAAAAAGCAAAGATCATTTTAATTGCACGGCTGTCTAGGTCCCACGGTGGGTACCAAACTGTTTTCCCGTAAAATGGTACAGTTGAATTTGTACGTGATTTCTAGACAAGTGAGCTAATTTGATCCTGAAATAATATAATAATCAAAGAAATACACAATACTTAGCCTTAGAATGTAAATACAATAGCAAAGATGGTGATTCCGTGAACACGGTTTCCGAACAGATCAATGATGAGATCAAAAAGCAAGAAAGTAAAATTGTATAAAGCTTTGTATAGAATATAGTATATGTTTTTTTACAGAAAGTTCATCTCCTTTACAATGGTAACTGAGCTCACTACTTATAGCTATGCCTAGGGAAAAAGGTCCTAGGATCATTCCCTCCTTTAATGCCAATTACAAGGGTGATTGATGAAGAAGTAATGGTGAACATAAATGCCAAATTCACTGTAACAGATCGTCGCTCTTAATGTTGCAGAATATTTCTTAGTAAATGTTATCGGGCGCAAAGTATTTATACACCTTTATGAACGTTATCCTTTCCGGTGACAAGCGGAGTGGCTGCGTTCGGTCCTCATGCATCCCGTCTTGGATTCCATGTGTCCTCCTTTTAGTCAGCCACGTGTCATATCATATTCTACCCTATACAATTGCATGTGCGTGCACCTTCTTCAAACCAATACTATGAATAAGACACAAAACTGATAAGAATATGTAATCTATACAAAATATCGAGTATATTAGTAGCTTTTACCTTAAAGTTGAAAAACTAAAGGAAAAATGTAACATATTGTTGAACTTGTTAAATGTTATGAAAATATTATCATGGATATCCATTTTTTACTACACTGTAGATAATCTTCCTGAAGAAAATTATTCATTTAGTACTCCATCGAAGTTTATCTACAAGAAGCTGGTGCAGGCAGGTTGCAAGCAACTCAATGAAATAATTAACATCAGCTTCTTATTAAACATGCAGGTTGCGAGCAGTTCAAGCAGACAGCTTACAAGTATCTCAAGAAAATCCTCATAACTGCTTCCTGAAAAGTCTTGCAGTTGCTTCCTGAAAAGCCTCGCAACTGTTTCCTTTCTTCTATAAATAGAGAAGATTTTAGTTCATTATGTATATCAGTTTGAAGTTGAATAATATATCAATCTCTCTCTATACTTGTTTTCTGTTTATTTACTTTACAGTCTTTATTTTATAAAATGTTATCAACACAAGGCTCTGATATTTTGAGCACTTTATTGAGTTTAATTTCTTGCGCATGAAGAAACTCACAGCCACAGAGAAAACGAGAAAAATATTAGCTACTGTCAGGTAGTATCATTCATTTGTATTCACTCATGTTTCCTACTAACTAAGTTTATAATCTACATAATATCATATATATGCATGTACGATGATCATTAGGTAACCATCTGGTCATTTGTACTATAATATCACATGTGATCTTGAACAACTTATAAATTTTAAAATACCGTAATTTGTATACTTATATGTTCTGTTTTACACTTACATGATCTTGAATTAAGGTTCTAATTTTACTCATCAAGAGTAATATTGCGGATGGAATTATAAAGTGGATAATAATATGTTAGGTCGACTTAAACTCTAACAGAGTTTGCAAGAAATATATAATCATGGCGGTAACAATATTTCCCAAGTCTTGGTATGACTTTACTTCATTGTTCACTTGAATTCTAGCAAAGTATGACCACCAGAAATGGCTATATTAGAATATTCTATTGTAACTAAATTTGTTAACCACCGGAAGTGATATATACCTAAGACCACCAAAAGTGATAATTTAGACTTGCTATGGTTACAATTGAAGATAAGTTAGAGAAAAACATTTCTCTATATTACATGCACGCCTCGATTTGCTCCTGAAGTAGTAAATATTTTAAAGAGGTTGAAGCATCACAATTTGATGTGATTAATGCACGTTCAAATAATTATGTTCGATTCCCTGAAGGATGAGAATTTTTGATAAATATTAATTCATTCCCTGAAGTGAATATGACAATATTAATAAAGCTTGTAAATATGAACGCGATCTTGATGTAAATATATTACAATTCACCTCCAGAAGAGGTAAGATGGTTGAGAGAATATACATACTCAATTTTTTGTATTTTAAATTTACTCCTGAAGAAGTAACACAATTGAAATTTCCTCCTGGAGTAGGAAAATATTGTGAAGAGGTATTTTTTTGTGCTTAAACAATTGTTTTATATTGTTTATTTGATTATGATATTCTCTCATGATACCAGAAGTGTCTAATCAATATTTGATAGTACAAAATATATCAAAACTCCTAACGAGCTAACTGTTTGTCTAGAAAACACATGACACTAGTAGTATCCGATAAATATTAGATTCTGGATAATAAATAAAGGCTCTCGAAGAGTTTATATACAAATATGTCATTCATATTATATGATTATGGTCAAAACATATGTTGTAGTAAACCTGAAATTTACTAATACAAAGGGCTATCATACTGAGACTATAAATGATTGGAAGATTGAAAATCTTCATGTTTCCATAATCATAGGGGGTAAAATAATATTTATGTGAGAAGTTACCCACCATATTATTCAATTTGTACTACATCACGTGTCACAGTAAACCATAAGTTTACTAAGGCAAAAGTAGCTACAATAAACCAGAAATTTACTGATATGAAAGTAGCCACAATAAACCAAAAGATTACTATTGCAAAAGTTTATGACATAGCAAACCAGAAGTTTACTTAGATATAGCACATGCCACGATAAACTTGAAATTTTCATTTGCCATTTTTAAATGAGCTATTTGAGAATTCAGATAAGCATATAGTGAAGAACTAGAAGATTCTTCAAAAATTCTCTTGTGTTGCTTGTTCTCATAATAAATTGATTATACTAGCTAAAGTTGGGACTAAGACCCCTGAATTCTGGAATATATAAAAGGTGAATATGGGCCCATTCACCTATCATGTGAACCACTTATAGATACATATATGAGATGGTTACATGTGTGTTTATTGTCAACTTGCAGTTTGGCATTTGAAATTGCTTTTCTCAAGGGCATAATTTTCAGATTATGAAATCAAGATAGTTCATCTTGATGATGTTGGTTTATTTCCAAGCTGGTTTAGCATTGAATACCTCCTATTAATGGCTAAACTATTACTTATGTGAACAAAGCTTCATGTGATGATCTATGATAAGTCCTCCCCTCACAATTGGTTTAGGATCAGAAACCAAATATTTTTACTATCTAATAACTTTTGATACGTGGTATATGATTAATTTCTCTACCACTACGCACAAAGATATGTTCCCCAAAGAAGATAGGGGATATATGTTAGTTTTTCTAACATTAGGGGGATAGAATAAGCTGTTGGAAAATATGTTATATGAATTGATTTATCATTAATATGATCCTCATTCAGAAGATAATTCAAGTCAAATGCTAGACG
>AWOL01S0122459.1:0-19160 GCA_000715115.1 Nicotiana otophora
TATATATATATATATGTATGTATAATGGACCTCACCAAATAGGTTGTTATAATTCGAATCAGGGAAGCACTCACATATACTCTAGCCTCTTGCCAAATGTTACGCACGATTCCATGAGGATATTTTTATAGAAATGCTGAGGCGTACGACCCGATCCAACATAAATAATAAATTGTGCACTGCCGAGGGTCGAACGACAAGAACCATAGTTGCATCTATTAAACTGCCGAAGCGAACAACCCTCTCCCATGAGAGTATGGTACATAAATCCTGCCGAGGCGAACGACCCGATCCCATTAGAATAAGAAGTACATAATCCTGCCGAGGCGAACGACCCGATCCCATTAGAATAAGAAGTACATAATCCTGCCGAGGCGGACGGCCCAATCCCATTAGAATAAGAAATACATAATCCTGCCGAGGCAAACGGCCCGATCCCATTAAAATAAGGAGCTTTGACGGGTCCTTGACCCCACTCACGAATAAACGTGTGAGTTGTAATTTCTTTAACAAAATCTTTCAATGAAACATATATATCACGGAAACATGTCGTAAGAGGAGTAGAATTATTCGGTGACTAATCATGAACTTGTGAAGTCTCTACAATAACAAGTCTAGTCTTAAGTAGTAATGTAAAACAGAGTAATTTAATAGGCGAGAGACTGCTCAAATAGTACAGCTATAGCCTAATATAAACCTAAGCCTACCCGGACAATAACATGAATGTAGCTACGTACAGGCTTTCGTCACCTCGTGCGTATGTAGACCCCACAACAAGTAGCACACATCAATATACAACAACTAGGGGTAATATTTCCCTGAGAGAGTTAGCCAGGAGACTTACCTCGCTCTGAAATTCTATAACCGGTTCCAAAGCCCTCTAACACATCAAACCGATGTCCGTCGCTCCAAACTAGTCAAACAATATGCAAACCAATAAAAATATACTCTAATACTCAAAACAAATCAATTTAGACAAATTTGCAACTCCGCTCGAAAAGCCGATAAAGCAACCCTCGGGCCTACGTGCCCGGATTCTGAAAATGTTTAAAGATAAATATTACCCTTAACATTACGAACTCATATATATGATTTATTCTCAATTCCATGCCCAAATTCGTGGTCAAAATTTAAAAATACCAATTTCAAGGTTTTTTTAAAAAATCCTAAATTTCTACAAATTTTCATGTTTAAATCCATATATAATCCAAGTATTTAACTTGCAATAGGTAGGAATAACTTACCTTGACATAGATGATGAAAACCCCCATTTGAAGCTCTCCAAAAGTCGCCCAACCAAGAGAAAATGGAAGAAAATGGGCCAAAACCCCGTTTTAAAGAAACCTCACTGCCCAGCATGAATTCCGCTTCTGTGATAGCCGCTTCTGCGGCTCCAAGTCTTGCACCTGCGAGAAACCAAGCCAAGGTCGTTGGCTGCTTCTGCGTCTGCGCATGCGCTTCTGTTGTTCTCCATGTGCGGGTGCGGTCTTGCTTCAGCGGAACTTGACCGCATCTGCGGTCCCAGCCTTCCCCAGCCAATTTCGCTTCTGCGCCCCCTCTTGGCCGCTTCTGCGGCCAAAACCTCGCAGGTGCGGTTACACCAGATACCAGTTGCCTCATCATTCCTTTAGTCCAAAAGTTGATCCGTTAACCATCTGGAATCCACCCGAGGCCCTCGGGACCTCAACCAAATATACCAATATGTCCCAAAACATGACACGAACTTCCTCGAGGCCTCAAATCACATGAAACAATGCCAAAACCATGAATCACATCCTAATTCAAGCTTAATAAACTTTAGAACTTCAAACTTCTACATTCGATGTCGAAACTTATCAAATCACGTCCGATTGACCTCAAATTTTGCACACAAGTCACATTCGACACTACGGACCTACTCCAACTTTAGGTAGAGTTATTGATGGTGTCCTCCATTTTTGTATTGTCTCTAAATTGGCTAAATTGCTCTGCTGCCTGATTTCTATATTGAAAGTAAAGTCAATGGCAATGAATAGAATAGATGTATATTAATGATAGGTGAAGCAGTTGAAAATTAGAAGATACCAAGAACTTTATCGGGATATGATTGTGAATAGAATCAGACTCGGTTTGAGTGACGCTAGTATGCACCAATCCCTAACACTTAGCAAACGGAGTTTAATATATAGTCATTTTTTGGTAAAAGATTTTTTTAATCAAAAAAAGGAATAATTTCTTCATTTAGGGATGAATATTATTTTTTTCATAATTATTTTAATTTTTTAATTTTGCACAAAGGGTCAAACAAATTCCTAGACAATGCCAATGGAACAATTTTATCATTCTAAAAACGGAAAAAAGTCTTATATATTCCTGTATTATCAAAAATGGATTAAAAAAGTCCCCCGTTATATTATTTGGCCACCTCAATCCCTACCGTCATACTATTATTTATAAATATCCCTCGTTTGGACGGTCCTCTATGTGTCAACACAAGAACAAATAACATGTCCCCTTTCTTTACCCGATTTATTTACAACTGACCCACTGCCCGATCCAAACCTACCCAATAACTTAAAACAAATCTCAAACATAAAAAATACCCCCAATCCACCGTAATTCTTGTTCAGCAAAAAAGGCTACTTTGGTTCTTATTTCAATTTTTGGGTTCTTCAATAGATTATGTGAATCTTAAGTTTCTCTTATCTTATTTATTTTAGTCGTAGGTAAGTCTTAATTTTAATCCGAAAAGAAATTTAGAATGTCTGAAAGTAGTAACTTGTCCAAGAGGAGTTGTCACTGCGGTGAAATTGCCCACTTTCCCTTCAACAACAATCCTTAATCCAGGAAAAAGATTTTATAAGTGTCCTAAACGTGATGTAAGTTTTATTATTAAATGTGCATAATTGTTAGATATTCTTGAAACAAATCAGTTAACTACTTTTTATAATGGCTGTAAATTTGAAGTTCTTTTTTTGATTAGTTCGGACAGGTTGATTCTTGTAGGTATTGGGAGTGGCACGACGAAGTACTCCCGGATAGAGCGTTGGTGGTAATAAGCAATATTAAGGCTCAGTTGAACGTGGCTACAGTTAAAGTTAGTAATTTGAGTTCGGCATTGGATGCTGTTAAGATTGAAAGAGTCAACTTAAAGGAAAAGGTGAATATTATGGAGGCTATAAACAATTATCAAGTGATCAAGTCAAGAGACTTAGAAGAGAAATTGAGGAAGATGAAGATGTGTTTTCTGGCTTCTTGTGCATTGTTTGTTGGATTTGTGGCCGCATTGTTGATGAAGTAACGTAGTTAGGTTGCATCAAGTCTGAAGTCTTAGTACTGTTGCTTGATTGAATTTTCTTTCTCTTGTTAATGTAGTTTGTCTTGCATATTAGGTTGTATTATGTTATTTGTAATGAAATTGTAAGTTAGTCTACTGATTTCATCTCTTTTTTGACTTCTTGCCACACTTATTTAGGCTGACTAAAACCAACAGAAATCCATGTGTAACTATTCTTATAAAACGTAGAAAAATTTGCGAAATTTTGCGCACAAAATTATGTTTGCATAAAAAACAGTCCAGAAATTCTGTACATAAAAAACAATCCAGAATCTGCATAAAAAACCCGCCAGAATCTGATAGAAGTCTGCAGATTTTTGTACTTCAATTAAACACAAAATATCAGAATCTGATACAAGTGATAAACTGCAGATTTTTGCACTTCAATTCAACACAATATCAGTCAATGATACAAGTGATAAACTGCAGATTTTTGCACCTCAAGTCAATACAAAACAAAGACAGAAGTACTGCCATAAGAGTATTGTCATAAGCAGTTAATAAATCACCAAAGTTAACTAAACAAAACTGTTATAAGCAGTAATTGCAGTCCAGCTACTGTTACTATCCCTTTCTTGGTTTCTTCCCAATCCTCTTCTGACATTCAACTTCCAGCTGATTTGTGGTCATAACAGCTTTGCCCTTCCAAGTTAAGTTGTCTGGGGGGTATGGAAGATTTGTTGGCATAGACATTCCTGCATGGTCACCTTTGTCTTTTCCCACTTAGTATAATTGTCTACTGCCTAGCTTGGAGTCTAGTCAATTCTTCTGAGATGACCTTAGGCCTTAAAGAAGGGTATGATTTATCACCAAAGTAGGGGTGTTCAAAGTCTTGACCTTGACTTCCAACACAAAACTTGATCAAAATTAGACCATCATCATCTTCATCAACTAAACCCCTCACAGGCTGCTTTTGTTTTTCTTTAGATACCACATTTCCCTTTTTTTCCTGTAACATAGAATAATAATAAGTTACTAAAAGCTTTAAAAATGTATATGAAATTTATGTGTTTAAAGTTACCTTGACACAACCCCTAGCATTGTGATTTGGCTCTCCATAATTGCCACAATGCATCACTCTACCTTTCCTAGAAACACTCCATTCTCCCTGCCTCTTAAGTGCCTCATCTTTTTGTCTATCTCTCTTAACCTTATGCCTTCCAAATTGACTGACTTCCATTGCTTGAGAAGGGTCAACTTTCCAGAATTTTTCACCCTTTACATGGTGCAACTTATGTTTGTAGGTGAGCAGGAATGCTTCCTTGATATGAAACCAATGCATTTCAGATAGTGGATCAAACTTTGCTGTCATCAAGGCTTTAATTGCGTGTGGGCATGGAATTCAGTGAAGTCCCACACCCTGCAAGTACAATTCTTCATAACCATATTGACAATGTGTTTGTCTCCCTTTTCTGATATCTCATATCCATTAGCATGAGCTATCTTCAAATATTCAGTGTACAATTTGAGGGATTTAGGACTAAACTGGCCACTCCATTACATCACAGAATCTTGTTCTCTTAATCTGTTCATCAATTTTGATCCTTATACCCTCCAGCATCCCAATAATAGGCTTGTACCTATCTTCAAGTATCCATGCATTGAATGACTCTGTAAGATTGTTGTCCATTGCTTGATTCTTACACACTATCTCAAAGAAGGCTCTACACCAACTCTGTGGAGGATACCTCATCAAGTCCTTTGTAGTAGGTTCAACAAGTTGTCCTATCTCCTTCACATGGTCTATGAACTCCTCCTCATAAGTAGACCATGCACTCCACCACAATAGTTTCTTCAGCTCTCTTTTACTCCATCTTTTGCACCAGATTGTCTCTACATGTGTCACACAGAATCTATGGTGTGCTTCAGGTAGTACAGTTTTGACTGCATCAATTAATCCCTGCATGTGAAAGGCAACCTATTAAACATTTACATACAAGAAAAATCATAAAGTAAGAGATAAAGAATTAAAGTAAGAAAGAACCAAGATTACTTTCTGCATGTCTGAATGAAGGTTATGCCTTCTCCTATTTGGAGCTTCAGTGAATGCTGCAGCAGCACCAAAAACCAATTCCAGGTCCTTTTGTTCTCTTTATCTACTACTGCCCAAGCCAAAGGGTAGAAGTGGTTCATACAATCTTGACCAACAGCCACCAGTAATTGTCCCTCGGCTTTTCCTTTAAGAAATGTTCCATCTAATCCAATAAAGGGTTTCAAGCCTTGTTTAAATCCCATCTTCATTGCATTAAAGCGGATGTGCATTCTAAGGAACTTTCTTCTACCTTGAGCAAGTGCCTCCTTAGACACATTTATTACAACATCACTTCCTGGATTTAACTGTCTAAATTCATTGGCATAAGCCTCTAGTTTGTTATAACCGTCAGTAAAGCTACCCTCTAAAGTCTCTGAAATCATCCTTTTAGCTCTCATGCACTTCCCTTGACTAGCATTTAACTCAAAAGCAGTTTGCAAATCAGCTCTCATTTCCTTCACTTTATACTTTGGATTATCTTGCAACTTTCTCTTAAAATGATGAGCTATGGTAGAGTAATCAACCCTAGAATTGTCATATGATGTATCACATTTATGTTCAGACCTTAGTGTTTTGATTCTCACCCTGGGAGAATGACCATCCACAGAAATATGACAGACAAATGGACAACCTACACCACATTTGTACCTCAATCTCTCCTTGTCACTTTTTTCTATAATTAACTCAACCTTGTTAGCTAAAGCATACAGTTTTATAATCTTCCTTGCTTCAGGTATGCCTTTGAGTGACATACTCTTGAATAACTCTTTGTACTCATGCAAACCATCAGTGACATTCATTTTCTTTTGAGTAGCAATGGACTCAAACTCTTCAGAGTCATACACGGGACACTTAGACACATCTTCAAAGTCACTATCACTCTCACTACAATCAGTACCCACCCCATACATGCTATGAAAGATGATTATGTATTGTTTACCCGAAAAATAGATAGAGTTAAATTTATACATAGTTATAAGAATACGCGGTATAACTTGATGCAAATCGTATAAGCGAAAATATCGAATATTGACTATCAAGAATGAAAATACAAACAAGGTTGAAGGGAGGATGATTTATGAGTAAGCAAGAAGAAAATAGTGTATAAAGCTCAAAATGATAATCTCTCAAGATGGAGCATATGCACAGTATCTGAGTTATGGTGTCTTAATGTCTCAATGCCCTCTTATAGAGATAATAATCATCCCTCTTATAGTAGGGGATCCAACTTTAGATATAATTAAAAATATATAGTGGGAAACCATGATAAATCAACTTTCCCCCTTTTTCCTGCCGAGATTCTCTCCTTTAGTGCGGCCGTAATGGCTCTTGTCTATAGGCTCGATATTAACTTAAGATCGATATTGATTCGAGCTCGATTTTAACTCGGGGCCCGGTATTGATTCGGTCTTAGCATTGGTCGGTCTTTGGCTCTCGATCTCAATAACGTTGTTTCGCATCATGATTCGATTTGGATTCGAGCTCGATAATGACTTCGAGCTCGGTATTGATCGGTCCCTAAAACTCGAAGCTAGGTAACCCGGCTTCGGATCTTATCCCGAAATTATGAAGATGCTCTTCGGTCTATTATGTTCCCATCTCGACCAGTCATATGAAGGCCAAAATCGGTTTTGACCGTATACAGATAGTCCCCTCATTTCTCGGGAAGGATGTGGCGAGAAACGATATAATGTTCCAATGGCTCGATCAGATATACACTGACGTTTACATCGAACCCGACCATGACATACGTGATAGTTGTCTCGTCGGTTCCGTTTACCAAGGCATTAAATGTGTGTCAGACGGTGGTCGGCCACTACTGATATTGAACCGCCATTCCCCAATCTATTAATAGTTTCTCTTTTTACCATTCAACATTTTTACATCTCCAGTTTTCAAATTTTCTAAGCTCTTTCTCGCATATTCTGAGTTTATCTGCAAGCCTGTGATTTTTATTGCAAAATCTTCCTTCTGTGGTTTTCATTGCAAAACCTTTCTTCAAAATACCACATCTTTGTCATCTATTTCTATTCTCGATATTCAAAACCAAAATGGTGAAAACATCAAAAACCGTTCCTCAAAAAGAAAAAGCTTCTTCTTCACAGCATGCCACCGACAAAGCACCGGTGGAGCCACAACCTGAGGAGTGTGTTCTCGGGGCGTGTGTTCTTACCTCCTATTTTAAGGTCGTCAAAGGCTCGTCGGTTCCTGACTAATGCGATCAAGTATCGAGGTATCTGTGTTCGATAACTGAGGGGCATCTCGAACAGATAAGGAAAGATTGCAACTGGGAGAACAAAGAAGTGGTAATCCCGTCTCCCGAAGAATATATTACTACTCATGTGAAAGGGTTTTTAAGTGTGTATACTTACCCTTTCACGTTAGGTCCTCTCGACCCTGTTATCATTGATTTTTGCCTTCAATACCAAATAACTTGTATACAGTCGGAACCGATTTTGGCCTTCGTACGACTGGTCGATATGGGAACATAATGGACCGAAGAGCATCTTCATAATTTCGGGATAAGATCCGAAGCTGGGTTACCTAGCTTCGAGTTTTAGGGACCAATCAATACCGAGCTCAAATCCAAATCGAACCATGATACAAAGCAACGTTATCGAGCTCGAGAGCCAAAGACCGACAAATACTAAGCCCGAATCAATACCGGGCCCCGAGTCAAAATCGAGCTCAAATCAATATCGAGCTCGATTCAGTGTCGAGCTTAAGTCAATATCGAGCCTATAGACAAGAGCCATTACAACCGCACTAAAGGAGAGAATCTCGGCAGGAAAAAGGGGAAAGTTGATTTATCATGGTTCCCCACTATATATTTTTAATTATATCTAAAGTAGGATCCCCCACTATAAAAGGGATGGCTATTATCTCTGTAAAGGGGCATTGAGACATTAAGACACCATAACTCAGATACTGTGCATATTCTCCATATTGAGAGATTATCATTTTGAGCTTTATACACTAATTTCATCTTGCTTACTCATAAATAATCCTCCCTTCAACCTTGTTTGTATTTTTATTCTTGATAGTCAATATTCAATATTTTTGCTTATACGATTTGCGTCAAGTTATACCGCGTATCCTTAGAACTACGTATAAATTCAACTCTATTCGTTTTTCGGGTAAACAGTTTGGCGCCCACCGTGGGGCTAAAGATAACAGTGGTTATTTTACACAAGTCTTCAAAACATACCATTTTACGCTTGTCGTTGAAAGTGTCTTTGATTTCGGATTAGGAACAACGAACTCTCAATTAATGGTCTTACCTGTCGACAACGAAGCTGGCCTTCAAGGTGAGAACAACAACTTGACGCCCAGGGCTGAAAAGCCGCTTGTCGATGCCGTTAAGGCCCAAGTCGAAGTACCATTAGTCGTTAATTCGCATGTGGCTATTGAGGCAAACCAACATTCTGAACCTGAAAATAGCATTCATGGTGGTACTTGATCTGCAGCTCAAGACACCCATAATGTTGAGGAAAGCGGAATCAGCTTGCCTATGATTTTTGAAATGTTGCAAGCCCAACAGGTAGCGATAGCTCAGTTGCGGAGTCAAACCCAGGTACCGAGCATACTGGAGCCCAGTCCACCCCGAGAAATCACCTACAGAACGGAGCCAACTATAGTAAGGTTAAATGAGCAAGGATCGGGGACTAATCCAGAAATTGCTAAGATACTCGAGGAACTCACAAAACGGATCGAAGCAAACTATAAAAAAATAGAAACATATAACTCAAGGGTCGATCAGATCTCGGGGGCACCACCAGTGTTGAAAGGGTTGGATTCCAAAAAACTTGTGCAAAAGCCTTTTCCCCAAGAGCAGCTCCAAAGCCGATCCCCAAAAAATTCCGCATGCTAGAGATTCCTAAATATAATGGGATGACCGACCCTAACGAACACGTCACCTCTTACACGTGTGCCATAAAGGGTAACAATTTAGAAGATGACGAAATCGAATTTGTGCTGTTGAAAAATTCAAAGAGACCCTTTCGAAGGGAGCAATGATTTGGTATCACAACCTGCCACCAAATTCCATCGACTTTGCCATGTTAGTAGATTCTTTCGTAAAGGCACACACATGGGCCATAAAGGTCGCAACGAGGAAATCAGATATTTTCAAGGTAAGACAAAGGGATAATGAAATGTTGAGGGAGTTCGTATCCCGATTTCAAATAGAACGCATGGAATTGCCACTGGTCACAGATGATTGGTCCGTTCAAGCTTTCACCCAAGGGTTGAACGAGTGAATTTCGATAGCATCACGTCAGTTGAAACAAAGTTTGATAGAGTATCCGGTCGTGACCTGGGCAGATGTGCACAATCGATATCAATCGAAGATCAGGGTCGAGGACGACCAACTAAGAGCCCCTTCTGGTTCAGTACATCCAAACAGGTCGGTAGTTAAGAACCAGAGGGACATCGACAGGGAGCCAAGGTCGAACAGAGACCGATATCAACCATATATCGCTGAACGAAGGAACAATGGTTCAGGACGCAATTCCGCCCGGAACAATCGAAGAAGTGATCGAGGACGGAGTTCTCGGGGACTTATGAGTAGAAGTGGTTTTGACAAGTATGCCGATCCCACAGAGGCACCTGAGTTATCGGAATATAATTTTAGCATTGATGCATTTTATCGGCAATCGGAAGGATCAAATATATTAGGTGACCCAGACCCATACAGACCGATCATTCCCAAAGAAACCCGAATTTGATGTGCAAATACCATGGCACACATGGTCACAAGACCGAGGATTGTAGATAATTAAGAGAGGAGGTAGCCCGTCTATTCAACGAGAGCCACCTTCGAGAGTTTCTCAGCAATCAATCCAAGAATCATTTCAGAGAAAGGGACGCCAACAGAAAAAATGAACAGGAGGAACCCCAACATGTCATTCATATGATCGTCGGTGGGGTCGACATTCCACAGGGACCCATGTTCAAACACACTAAGTTATCAACCACTAGGGAAAAACAAACCCGAGATTATGTGTCCGAAGGCACTTTGTCATTCAACAACGAAGGAGCAAAAGGCATTTTCCAGCCCCACAACGATGCTCTGGTAATTTTTATCTTATTAAATAAATTTCAAGTTAAGCATGTTTTAGTGGATCCAGGTAGTTCGTAGAATATCATCCGATCGAGGGTTGTGGAACAGCTTGACCTACAGAATCAAATCGTGCCCGCATCTTGGGTTTTAAACGGCTTCAATATAGCCAGTGAAACAACTAAAGGGGAGATTATTCTACCAGTGAACGTGGCTGGAACAATTCAAGATACCAAGTTCCATGTAATCGAGGGTGACATGAGGTACAATGCCCTGCTCGGAAGGCCTTGGATCCACAATATGAGGGCAGCCCCTTCGACCCTCCACTAAGTGATGAAATTTCCGATGTCGGACGGTGTAAAAACAGTATATGGGGAGCAGCATGCCGCGAAGGAAATGTTTGCAGTCGATAAGGTAACACCGATATCGACACTATCAACCTCGGAGAGGTCGAGCATCAAAGGTAAAGAGGAAGTCAAAGAGCAATCACAGCCACCAGCCTAGACCGAATCAAGGAAGCAGGAGATAGAAGAAGAAGAGGAGGATTTTCTGACCCCTCGAACTTTTATTGTTCTCGAAGGTTCCGACGCCACCAAATCAACGATCAAAGAGCTGGAATAGGTTATATTGATCGAGTACCTGCCCGAGCGAAAGTTATATCTGGGAACGGGATTAGCCCCTGAACTCAGGAAAAGGCTTATCCAATTTCTTATTGATAACATAGATTGTTTTGCTTGGTCCCATTTAGACATGACAGGGATCCCACCGGAGATAACGACGCATCGGCTAAGCCTGGACCCCGGGTTCAAAACGGTGAAGCAAAAGAGGAGACCCTAGTCCGAAATAAAGCCCGCATTCATAAAGGATGAGGTAACTAAACTTCTCAAAATAGGATCCATTCGGGAGGTGAAATATCCCGAATATTTAGCCAATGTAGTTGTAGTGCCTAAAAAAGTGAACAAACTTAGAATGTGTGTAGATTATAAGGATTTAAACAAGGCGTGCTCCAAAGATTCTTTCCCACTGCCTAACATCGATCGCATGATCGATGCCACGGCCGGCCACGAGATCCTTACGTTTCTCGATGCATATTCCGGGAACAATCAAATCCAAATGAACCCGGAGGACCGAGAAAAAACTTTATTTTTCACCAAGTATGGAACCTATTGTTATAAGGTAATGCCCTTCGGGCTAAAAAATACAGGAGCTACTTACCAATACCTAGTAAATAAAATATTCGAAACATAAATAGGTAAATCAATGGAAGTTTATATTGACGACATGCTAGTTAAGTCCCTGCGCGCAGAGGACCATTTGATTCATTTGCAAGAAATGTTCGAGATTTTAATGAAATATAACATGAAGCTCAACCCCGAGAAATGTTCTTTCGGGGTCGGTTTGGGCAAGTTCCTTGGCTTCATGGTATCGAATCGGGGGATCGAGATCAACCCCGATAAAATCAAGGCCATCAAAGACATCACCATCATGGATAGTGTGAAAGCCGTACAGAAGCTAACCGGACGGATAGCTGCCTTAGGCCAATTCATTTCAAGGTTGTCGGATCAAAGCCACCGATTTTTCTCTCTACTCAAAAAGAAGAACGATTTTGCCTGGACCCCGGAATGCCAACATGCACTAGAAGAATTGAAGCGATACCTATCGAGCCCACCACTGCTTCACACTCCGAAGGCAAATGAGAAATTTTACTTGTACTTGGCAGTATCAGAAATAGCAGTAAGTGGTGTCCTAGTTCGAGAAGAGCAAGGTACACAATTTCCCATTTATTATATAAGTCGAACCTTAGGGGAAGAAGAAACTAGGTATCCGCACTTAGAGAAATTGGCACTTGCACTGATAAGCGCCTCTAGAAAGTTAAGACCATACTTTCAATGTCACCACATATGCGTAGTAACCACTTACCCACTTCGGAATATTTTGCACAAGCCCGAACTATCGGGCCGATTGGCCAAATAGGCCGTCGAACTCAGTGGGTATGATATCAAATATCAACACCGGACGGCCATCAAGTCTCAAATTTTAGCGGACTTCATAGCTGATTTCACGCCAAACCTCGTGTTCGAAGTTGAAAATGAACTCTTGTTAAAATCGGGTACATCATCGGGGGTATGGACCCTCTTCACAGACGGTGCTTCAAATGTGAGGGGGTCCGGGCTAGGCATCATTTTGAAGCCGCCCACGGGTAGCACTATTAGGCAATCTATCAAAAACTCTAGGTTGACTAAATATGAGGCCGAGTACGAGGCCATGATTACAGGTCTCGAGCTAGCCAAAAGCTTGGGAGCAGAAGTTATTGAAGCCAAGTGTGACTCTTTACTGGTGGTAAACCAAGTAAACAAAACCTTTGAAGTTCGTGAGGATAGAATGCAAAGGTATTTGGACAAACTACAGGTAACTTTGCACCGTTTCAAAGAATGGATTTTACAGCATGTACCTCGAGAACAAAACAATAAGGCCGATAAACTTGCAAATTTGGGGTCGTCGGTCGAGGAAGATGAGATCAGCTCGGAGACTATCGTTCAACTCTCGAAATCTGTGATCGAGGAAGGTTATGCCGAGATAAACTCTACAAGCTTAACCTGGGATTAGAGGAATAAATATATTGAATACTTGAAGGACGGAAAGCTCCCATCGGACCCTAAAGAGTCGAGGACCCTACAAACCAAAGCTGCTTGATTCACATTGGTTTTAAGATGGAACGTTATACAGATGAACATTCGATGGACCGTTGGTAGTATGCTTAGGACCAGAAGATACCGATTACATTTTACGAGAGGTCCATGAAGGCACTTGTGGGAACCACTCCGGCACCGAATCACTAGTTCACAAAATCATTAGAGCAGGATACTACTGGGATAGCATGGAAAAAGACACTAAAAAGTTTGTTTGAAAATATGATAAATGCTAAAGGTTTGCACAGATGATCCATCAGCTTGGAAAACAACTTCATTCAGTCCTATCCCCATGGCCATTCATGAAACGGGGGATGGACATCTTCGGCCCTCTTTCATCGGTTCTAGGTAAAGCTAAGTTCATTTTATTTATAACTGACTATTTCTCTAAGTGGGTTGAAGCACAGGCATTCGAGAAAGTGAGAGAGAAAGAGGTTATAGACTTCATCTGGGATCACATCGTATGTCGATTTGGGATACCCGCAGAAATAGTGTGTGATAATGGAAAATAATTTATCAGTAGCAAGGTGATGCAATTCCTCGAAGACCATAAAATAAAAAGGCTATTAACAATGCCGTACCACTCTAGTGGGAACAGACAGGCAGAATCGACGAACAAGACTATCATTCAAAACATAAAGAAAAGGTTAAACGACGCTAAGGAGAAATAGAGAGAAATTTTGCCCAAAGTCCTTTGGGCATATCGAACAACGTCAAAGTCCAATATGGGGGCAACCCCGTTCTCCTTAGTATATGGTTCTGAGGCCTTGATTCCAGTCAAAGTCGGGGAACCCAGTGCGAGGTTTTGACATACAACGGAAGAGTCAAATCGGAGGCTATGAATACTAGCCTCACACCTAAAACGATACTACTGCTAAGGTATGACCCTCCCATGTTCGTTTATATTTCGAAATTAACCCTTGCAAGAGTTTGACCAAGAACAGGAATGGGTTATTCAACACAAAGCCTTAGGCCTGAAAGCACGCGTTGCACTCCTTTTCCCTTAGACCGGTTTTATCCCAAATGGGTTTTTCTGCAAGGTTTTTAATGAGGCAACCATTGATCGTGCTAACTTAGAATAATTCAACAGTATCCGAGTCCTCTTTACAATCAACCTCGAATATTGGGGGGAATTACCCTCAAATATATCAAGTAAGTTCGATTATCAAGTTTTGATGCCAGAAAGTTACTTCATAACAACAGGGTTTCGATAGGAAAAATTGTAAGAGCCAAATGGTCAATACGAACCATGCTCATGTAGTTTGATCAATCCCTGGTACAAACCATGAACACATGTATAATGACATAGAAACTTCTTCTTTGCCGATTTCTCATGTCTCAAAACCCATCCTCTATTCCATGATCTATTATGCAAACATGCTCAAGGATCGACCATTACCCCATTAATCAGGGACTGCCAACAGAAATATCAACGAGGCCAGGCTCGACTACTAATCATAAGGGCCACTCTTACTTTGAGTTCGAGCAATCAACTCACTCGACTATGAAGCCTACGGGCTACATTACTTCAAGTTCGAGCAATTAACTCACTTGACCATTAAGCCTACGGGCTACATTACTTTGAGTTCGAGCAATCAACTCACTCGACCATTAAGCCTACGGGTTACATTACTTCGAGTTCGAGCAATCAACTCACTCGACTATTAAGCCTACGGGGCTACATTACTTCGAGTTCGAGCAATCAACTCACTCGATCATTAAGCCTACGGGATACATTACTTCGAGTTTGAGCAATCAACTCACTCGACCATTAAGCCTTCGGGATACATTACTTCGAGTTCGAGCAATCAACTCACTCGACCATTAATCCTACAAGCTACATTACTTCAAGTTCGAGCAATCAACTCACTCGACCATTAAGCGTACAGGCTACATTACTTCGAGTTCGAGCAATCAACTCACTCAACCATTAAGCCTAGGGGCTACATTACTTCGAGTTCAAGCAATCAACTCACTCGACCATTAAGCCTACGGTCTATATTACTTCGAATTCGAGCAATCAACTTACTCGACCTTAAGCCTACGGGCTACATTACTTCGAGTTCGAGCAATCAACTCACTCGACCATTAATCCTATGGGCTACATTACTTCGAGTTCGAGCAATCAACTCACTCGACTATTAAGCCTTCGGGCTATCTTACTTCGAGTTCGAGCAATCACTCACTCGACTATTAAGCCTATGGGCTACATTACTTCGAGTTCTAGAAATCAACTCACTCGACCATGAAACCTACTTGCTACATTACTTCGGGTTCGAGCAATCAACTCACTCGACTATTAAGCCTACGGATTACATTACGTCGAGTTCGAGCAATTAACTCACTCGACCATTAAGCCTACATGCTACATTACTTCGAGTTCGAGCAATCACTCACTCGACTATTAAGCCTACGGATTACATTACGTCGAGTTCGAGCAATTAACTCACTCGACCATTAAGCCTACATGCTACATTACTTCGAGTTCGAGCAATCAATTCACTCGACCATTAAGCCTACGGGCTAATCTTATTTTGAGTTTGAGCAAGCACTCACTCAGTTATAAAGACTACAAAGTTCGAATTCGATCAAATTGCCTAAAGCCTCGAACTTATGAAAACTTTCATAAGGTATGAATGAAACAAACCTTCACAATGCAAAAAATAAGATAGAGACAAATCGGGAAAGGAAAAGATCTTTATATATATACAAAAGTGCTTATAACGTCCGAACAGGACCCTACACAAAAAATAGAAAAAACTCTAAGTCTCCTGGTTATCTCTGGGGGCGGTCTCTTCTCTATCGAGCTCCTCCCCGCTCTCAGACCCACTCTTTCTCCCATCATCATCGGCGTCATCATCGGAAGCCAATGCTTTAGCATCGGCTTTGAGCTCTTCGGCCCCTTTTATCTCTTCGGTGAGATCGAAGCCTCAAGAATGGATCTCCTCGAGGGTCTCCCTCCGAGATCGGCATTTGGCAAGTTTAGCAACCCAATGTGCTCAAGCTTTAGCGATATCGACTGCCTCTCTTGCTTGTACTTGAGCGGCTTAAGCATCGGCCAGATAGATAGCCACGAATGCATCCGCATTGGCCTTTGCTTTTTCAGCGTCAGATTTGGCCTTAGCAGGTTTGGAGGCCAACCGAGCCTCGAGCTCCTCTCTTTTTCTTGCTTAGACCGAGCTCTTCTCCTTCATGCCTTGAAGTTGGGTTTCAGCCAATGATAATTGGGCTCCAGCAGTTACTTTTGCTACGACAGGACTATCTATACCATCTTTCCATGCCAAGGTCTTCGCCCTTATCATATCGACCTCCTCACGAAGCTTCCCAATTACCTCAAGCTTCTACTGCAGCTGTGAGAGCGAAATATTAGCCACTGTTCCAGAAGGGAGCCCATGGGTTTTTAAGATTATCATTACCTTCTCGGTCAAGTCGGTCTGGTCTTGATAAGCCTTGGCCAGCTCATCTCGGAGGTCCTTGATTTCTTCTTCCCTTTGCCCTAAGAGGAGTCTAAGGGTGTTCCTCCCTTCCGTGATCCGTCAAAGGTTGGCTTCGTACCGGTGTAGCTCAACTCGAGACCAAGAACACACTTCTCGATGAACCGCTGCGGCCTGTGAAGAAAGAAGAAAAGAAGTTAGAAAAGAAAAACAAACATGAAGGTGATACCAACGAAGTGAGTTAAGGCTTACCCGATTCAGAGCCTGCTGCACTTCGTGGAAATGACCCAATGCATCACTAGGACCGGCAGCATCCTCGATACCGGTAAACAGATCACGAAAAGGGTCCTCTCCCTCGTGAGGCCCGTCTATCTCGAGGGCCCCCAAAGCTTGGGACTCTCGAATCGCCCCTTCGGAAAAGGCGGGGAGAGTAGGTGAATCTCCGATTACTATTGCCCCAAGCAAGTCGCTTGGGATGTTCTCCTCGGTTCGGAGAACTTCAGGATCAGCCCTTTCGGATATACCCACCGGTTGTCGACTTCGGTGGGAGGCATCCTCGACCTCCATTAACTCAGGGACTTTGCCCGAATCCTTCTCCGATACCGCCTCAGTTCGAGGCGGAGACACACAAACCACCATCGATCCAACTACCATTGAGGCATCAATGGTTTTTTTTCACTTGGGCCACCAGTACGGACCCGTCATTTTCTTCTTCCTCATCTTTATCCCTTAGATGTCGAATTGATTCTTTGGTCAAAGGGATGGTATTCGTCCCCGGCTTACAAGCCGTCCTCGTTTTCGGTTTTGGATCTTCGAAAGTAGAGGCCCTTTTTCACTTATTATCCTTCGCTGGTTTTGGAATAAAGGCCGAAGCCTCTTCCTCGCCGGAAGAGGGCCTCAAAACTGCATCTTTGCCCAGGCCTACACACAAGAGAATTGATTAAGTGTATGAAAAACACTTCGTTCGAACTATCAAAGATACGAGAAAGAGGCTTACCATGATTTTTGGTCTCCCGTCGGCCCTTTGACAAATCACGCCATGAGCGCTCGGCGTATGTAGAGGTCGAAGCCAGGTCATGACCCAGTTCTTGAGGTCAGGAACTGCACCGGCCATCCAAGGACCGCTACATCTCAAAAAGGGGATATCAATGAGAAAGAAACGAAGGGGCAAAACAATAGGAGATAACAGCGAAGTTACACTTACGCTTTATGTTCCACTCCTCGGGAAATGGCATCTTATCGGCCGGTATTATGTCCGAAGTCTTCACTCAAATGAACCTACCCATCTAGCCTCGATCCTTGTCCTCGTCAATGCTCGAGAACAGAACCTTAGTAGCCCGGCGCTGAAGTTTTATTAACCCGCCTCGAAAGAGGCAGGGGCTGTACAATCGAATAAGGTGGTCGAGGGTGAAACGGATCAAAATAACGATCCTCCAAGAAGAAGGATGGATTTGGCCTAGGGTATTTGGTATTGACGGCAAAAATCAATGATAACAGGGTCGAGAGGACCTAACGTGAAAGGGTAAGTATACAAAGTTAAAAACCATTTCACATGAGTAGTATTATCTTCTTCGAGAGACGGGATTATCACTTCTTTGTTCTCCCAGTTGCAATCTTTCCTTATCTGTTCGAGATTCCCCTCGGTTATCGAATACAGATACCTCGATACTTGATCGTATTAGCCGGGAACCGACGAGCCTTTGTCGACCTTAAAATCGGAGGTAAGAACACACGCTCCGGGAACACACTCCTCAGGTTGTGGCTCCATCGGTGTTTTGTCGGCGGCAGGCTATGAAGAAGGAGCTTTTTTTTTTAGGAACAATTTTTGATGTTTTCACCATTTTAGTTTTGAAGATTGAGAATAGAAATAGATGACAAAGATGTGGTGTTTTGAAGAAATATTTTGTAGTGAAAACCATAGAAGGAAGATTTTGCAATAAAAATCACAGGCTTGTAGATAAACTCAGAAGATGCGAGAAAGAGCTTAGAAAATTTGGAAACTGGAGATGTAAAAGTGATTAATGGTAAAAAGAGAAGCTATTTATAGATTGGGGAATGACAGCTCAATATCAACAGTGGCCGACCACCATCTAACATGCATTTAATGCCTTGGTAAATGAAACCGACAGGACAGCTATCACGTACGTCATCATCGGGTTCGATGCAAACGTCAGTGTATATCTGATCGAGCCATTGGGAAGTCATATCGTTTCTCACCATATCCTTCCCGAGAAATGAATAGACTGTCTGTATACGGTCAAAACCAATTTCGGCCTTCGTACGACTGGTCGAGATGGGAACATAATGGACCAAAGAGCGTCTTCATAATTTCGGGATAAGATCTGAATCCAAATTGAACCATGATGCGAAGCAACGTTATCGAGCTCGAGAGCCAAAGATCGACCAATGCTGAGCCCGAATCAATACCGGGCCTCGAGTCAAAATCGAGCTCAAATAAATATCGAGCTTAAGTCAATATCGAGCCTATAGACAAGAGTTGTTACGGCCGCACTAAAGGAGAGAATCTTCGCAGGAAAAAGGGGAAAGTTGATTTATCATGGTTCCCCACTAATGCTCTGATACCATGTGAGAAGGCACGGGAGAAAATATGTTATTGATATTGGATGAT
>AWOL01S0122464.1:12642-55974 GCA_000715115.1 Nicotiana otophora
GGGGTAGGGTAGGTAGGATAGGGTGGATTGATGAGGATGGGAGGTGGGAAAGCTTGTAAAAAAATATTTTCCCTTTATCTTGATAGGAAAATATTTTCCTCCAATTGGAATGAGTTCATGAGTAAAAATTAGTTTCTTTTAACTTTATAGTATATACAAACATACATGAGTCAGTATCCAATTGCATCTATGCACTGACTTCTGCACCCAAATAACTAAGACCAAAAATAAAAAAGGAAAAAGATAATAAT
Organism: Nicotiana otophora; assembly: GCA_000715115.1. NCBI lineage: Eukaryota > Viridiplantae > Streptophyta > Magnoliopsida > Solanales > Solanaceae > Nicotiana > Nicotiana otophora. The sequence continues at coordinate 12,894 of AWOL01S0122464.1, forward strand.
ATGTATGGCTGTCTCCCTTAACTTTCAGAAGCTCTGAAGATAGTCAATATAGATAGGAAGAGATTGATAACGTCTAGATACAAGGCAACTACAGCCCAGATATATTCGTCGTAAGTATAGCGCTTGATTAGGTTGTCTGTATCATAAACGATGTATCCACAGAATAAAATTGAGGCTAGACACCCATAGATCATCACAGAGAACCTACCCAACGGGAACAGAAGCTGCAAAATGCAAAAATATATAGAGACAGAGTCAAGATAATATAATAGACTAAGCTCTAAGGCCGATGCAATGTTTGTTCAACTAAAGAGTTTTATAAACAAGGATAGGTGACTTTAATTTAATGAGACAAACGTAGTTTTTTGAATTCACTATCATTGTAGGTAAAGTTCTATAACCACACATACGTAAAATATCCTTCCATTTAATCCAGCATGTTTTACACAAAGCATAGAGTGCAATGAGTTCAGCGATTAAAATATAGCAGTTGAACGAAACTAGGAAGTATAAGTCGCAATTGCCAAATGGGATTTAGTTTAATTGCATAGCTACTTATTTATACACTGATACGAATTAAGAGATGGCAAAAGTCCACAAACCTGGATGAAGGCAAACAACACGAAAACAATGAGAGCACCAAATAAGAATGGTCCTAGAAAATTGAAATCGTGGCCTCTCTTTGCTGCGCAGAATGTGTACACTGTTAGGCTAAGCACCACTGCTGTCGTCAATATGACGGACTCCAATATTACCTTGCCTGTGACATCCAAATAGAGAGATGTATTATTATCCAGTTATGACACACCAGTTGAAGTCTCTATTATTATCCAGAGGGAAAAGCTACCAACACATGACAATTCTAAGAGGAGAATAGATCAAGTGATAACACTATGTTTTGCCTCATATCCAGCAGAAAAAATGACAATGTTATACCATCTTATAAATAAGAATATCTCTGTTTACGAATTTTATGATGACGCTCCAATAATAAATAAAATCCACAGTATGACTAATATTGAAGTTGTATTTGTTATGTTGCTCGCTAGTGTTGAAATGTTCTGCTCCTTAAGACACCTTAACCTTTTTTTTTTCTAACTACTTGTTGTCTTTGACAAAGTGTCAGGTGACTCTATACAACCAAGATTCAAGCTTAGAAAAAATATCACATTTTTTAATCTCTATCACGTAATTACCAAAAATGTGGACTTATTATCCAAGATCATTGTCACATTCATTGGTTCACATCATTAATATTTAATATTGTCCGATGATATGAAAGTTTATATTAACACAGTGCCACAAGAAAATATTTTAAGGACAAACTCTATCAAGAAAGCGTGCATAATCAATAGATATGGCATAAAACAAACAAACAATATAATTTTTAAAATTATTGACCCTTTCTCTCTAAAAGATTAAGACTAGATGTGAACTTTGATTAACATTCATAAATAAATTGATTGAATTAAAACTAGGTAAGCAGAAAATTACGGAACAAATCAAAACAAAGAGAGGCATTGAAATGAAGGTAACTAAACCCCTAAATTAAAGGTGACGAAGCTTACCACTAGTGAACGCACAAGTCAATCCCACAGCAAAGGCTAAAGCAACTGTAAACAACCCAAGAATCAAAAAGTTGACTGGATGTTTCTGGTGATAGTAATACAATGGGCACAATGCTGCACACACAACAATATATTAACAGTATTCGAGTGTATACCTCGACTAATCAAAATTAAATTAATAAAAAATAACTTATATAGAAAAGGAGACGTACTAATGAAGGGAGTGATTATAAGAACAATATACAGAGCTAACCCTGCCCCTGTTGACACAAAGAAATGTGCAATTGGGTGAACTGTAACAACTACAGAGGCAACTGCAATTGTGAGAAGAAGTTGAAGACTCAAAATAGAGTAAACTTTCCGAATAAAAGTCCAGCGGAGTTCTGGACTATCCAACATCGTCGGATACAACGCCCTTGCTCCGCCTTCCACGTCATCTTTCCGGTGAGGCGTATTCCACGTCTGCCACATCTCATAAATACCCAAAAAATATTCACTAATCAATTCGCAAAGACAATTTCTTAATACAATCTCAAACAAATTATTGAACTGTTTGTTTGATTTCTATGAGATTAGAAATGCAGGGAAGTTGGTTATATATATGTAAATGTTGGTTCTAAATATAGAAACTTCGTGACTCGTCGAGGGAAGAGATGACACGTGGACGACGATGGGTTATCGTATTTTTTTTAATTAACGTAACATTCTTCTGGACAAGTCTGGATGGATTCTGAAGTTTGTACTCATCATCTCTGGACTTTGGTTTGAAGGGGAAGAGAGCTGAAATTTGCTGCTTTTGGCTTTGCTTTCGACCAATTTTTTTTTTTTTTTTTTCATCCGGTGTCCGATATCCGTATTGGAACTTGATTATATCCGGATTCGCGCCGAGTAGGGCCTCATTCAGGAGAAATCGCTCTCTATCAAAGATTTTTTCATACTCAGAGCTCGAACCCGACCAAGGTTTAACAGCAACGGAATTACGCACTACCTCCGTTCCAACTTATGTGAACCTATTTTCTTTTTGGTCCGTTCTAAAAGAAATGACCATTTTCTAAATTTTTAAACAATTTTGCTTAAACTTATAATTCTACCCTTAATGAGAATCTTTCATAAACACACAAATACTCTGGACCCCTTTTTGAATTATTTAGGGCCATAAATTTCAAAAGTCTTCATTTTTTTTAAACTCTGTCCCTAGTCAAAAAGGTTCACATAAATTGAAACGGAGAAAGTACTACTTTTAAGTTAACAAAATTATATAAATAATTAATATATTTAACTTTTATATAGTTACAGTGATAAGTAACATGTTAATACAAGTTAAAATATACTCAAATTTAAATGTGTAATTTTTTTACAGTATATGATCAAAATCCAAAATCAACCCGCTATTAAGAGTGCAGTTATTACACATATTTTTCGTGGAAAATAATGAAAACATACGTCTTAAATGGTCCTATTATCCAATTTATCTGCTATATAAATAGTCACGTTAATGAAGTCAAGAAATTGAATAAGTTCAATGGAGAAAATACTTTTTACTTATATCAAACTAATAAAGACGGGTGAAATTGCCATAGTTTCCAAAGTAATCGAAATTTAGTCATTTTTCATGTAAAGATAAATTTGAACGAAAACACTATTCAAAATTCAAAAAATATTCCAGCATAATATACTGAAATTCGAATTTTTTACATGTGAACTTCCAGCATAATATATTGGGAGTTCCAGCATATTATGCTAGAGTTCCAGCATAATATGCTGGAAGGTCATACGCAGGTGCTCCAATCTCCGGTATATTATGCTAGAACTTTCCGTGTGCTGCAGTTCCAGCATAATATGCTGAAAGTTCAGATACATGTATATCAATCTCTAGTATATTATACTGGAACATCTGATGTTGCAGCAAAATAGTGGTTATTGTTCAATGACTTTGCAAATGTTGAATATTTTTCAATTACCAGTCCGAAAACTGGCTAGCCTGTGCTATTTCACAATAAAGACATAATGTGTTATATATCTTTCTTTTACATAAATTTTATTATTAGAAATTTAACTACAACTAAATTAAATAAAAAAACAAAATTATTTCAAATATTAGAATACAACACTTAAATTCAAACAAATTTATAATTAAAATCTTGGGTGAAACTACACACTTAACATTCCATAACAAAAGGAGTATAAAGTTAGTTCTAACTTCTACATTACCTTTATTACTTTATGATGTGTGGCATATATTCGTGTTTACCCTCAAAATCGGATAACAATTGAATTTGTAAATGATTTTAAGGATATATGGATTAAATTGACACAAAGCGATAAATTAAAATTACAATTGTAATAAATAATGATAAAGTAGATTCAAACCGCACAACTTGAACAGTTATAGCCTTGGAAAGTCAGTCACACTTGAACTGGATGCAATTCGAGCGATATCAAGATACAGAAGAACATTAACTTACAGAAAGAAAATAATAATATACTGCTTTGAGATGCTTATTACAATGTTATTTACAAGTAATCAGACCTCTCTTTATATAGTAGGGGAGTCCTATATTAGGTACAATCCTATAAAAGGTAAAAATTCCCTAATTAACTGATTGCTGATCTCACGTCGACATATGCCGAGATCTCCGCCGTGATATTCGATCGGTTACAGATATCATGGCCTTCTGTTGGCCGAGCTTGACTACTTGACAACGTTCTTCGAAATCAATTAAGGCCATGGCCGATCTCAATCGTGTCCCCGATATCTTCGAAGGCGGGTGTTATGGTTCGGACTCAGAATGGATGAGATCTCTACCTTGGTCTAGGACCCCGGTTACTGTCTCGAGCTTGGCTTATCATGTAAGAGATCGGGATGTACTTTGATACCGGTTTTACCCGTATACAGACAGTCCTCTCATTTTTTGGAGAATAGACGACGAAAAACGATATGAGCTTCTGATTCTTACCTCAATACAGAAACAAAAAATTGAACGAAACGTCTCGTCAGTCACGTCTTAATGGAATTGAATTCTTGTTAGTTGTCGGTCGGCCACTCCTGGATGTGAACCGTCGTTTGAAAACTATAAATACCCCTTCTTCATTCATTCAAACTTTACATCCAAACCTTCTACCCTTATTCTTTAAAACTCTCTATATTTTCTGGCATTTGTACTCTGGTTTTTTGTGATCTTTTGAGAACCATCAAGTGCACTCCTTTAACTTCCTCTCTTTCCTCTTTTTTCCTCCATTCAAAAGAAATAGCGAAGACTTTAAAAATAGTTCCCCAAAAAAAACTTCTTCTACCTCGCGACCGGCTGCCGAAGAATATGTTCCACGTACTGCTGTCGAGGAACCAGTAGCAGAACCCTCCTTGAACACGTTCATCCCTGGTGGATGCTCGGTAACCGCCGATTTCAAGGTTGAAAAACCTCTCTCCGTACCCGGCCGGTGTGAGAAGGTCTCGAGATATGTATGCTCGATCACTAAAGAAATCCTCCCCACAGTCACAAAGGACTGCAACTGGATCGTCAAGCACGTGGTGTTTCCCCGATCCGATGAAAATATCACCACCCACGTCGAGGGATACTTAAGTGTTTACACTTATCCCTTTACGTTGGGCCCATTGGACCCGGTTATCATCCACTTCTGCAAAAGATACGAAGTATGCCTCGGTCAAATTGACCCTTCATTCTGGAGGATCGTGTTCCTCTTCCGGTTCTTCGTGAGCAAGATCGATGGATGCTTGTTCACCGACGAACACCTCATGCGCCTATACAGTACTCAACTCTTTCGGGGGGAATGATCAAGCTCGCGCACCGGGCTAGTAAAGCCCCATTCTCGAGTATCGATAAAGATCGGGATCGAGGCTGGCTAGGCCGTATTGTCCGAGTGAGGACCTCGGACCTGATCCCAGCTGAGTGCATGCTGTTCCCCGAGAAGTGGAACATAAAACGTAAGTAAAATTGTGTTTTCAAATTTTATTTTACTCTTTTCTCCTTCCTTCTTATTGGTGTTTGGTGGTGGTGCAGCTGTCGCTCAGGTCCCGAATGCAGTCCCTCAACTCAAGGAGTGGGTTGAGGGCATCGTGTTACAAAGGCCATATTCTGAGCGCGTATGGAATGAACTTTCGAAGGGCCAGTGGGAGGCTCGTTCTCATAGTGAGATTCCATTCATGAGTGGGTAAAACTTGGTTTCTTTTGTGTTGCAAAGTTCTTACTTTTTTTGTTTCCCTTTCCAGGTTTATCCAAGGACGTCATACTGAGGCCTCCATCCGGTTACGAGAATTTCCCCGCCGAGTCCCCTGCTCCGAGACAGAGTGATGAGAAGAAGAGAAAAAGGGCTCCAAGCACTTCGAGCTCAGAGAAGAAGAAAACAAAAAGAAGGCTGGTATGCAAGCCTAAAGAAAATACCAACTCTCGAGCGCCCTCATCAGACTCACTCCACCGGCTGAGGGACGAGTCAGAAGAAGAAGAAGCCTCTGAACTGGTGGCCCGCGTGCGGTCGCAGTTCGAGGGACAAGGGGCCTCCGAAATAGAGAGAGGTGACACCGATCTACCTCAAGCCAGGGAGGCCGATTAGGAGGTCGTGGTTAAGGCCAACGAGGAGGTCGTGACCGAGGTCTCCCGAGACGTGGGTAATGCCCCGAAGGATGTACTCGGTGTGATAGATATCATCGAGTCTCCTTCATTCACTGAGTCTATGTACAACGAGGCTAAGACAGTGAAACCTCGCCCTAATGAGGGGGCCTATGGAGCGAACGACCCCTTCCATGGAGGACGTCACCGGATTGGGTGACTTAGAGGTGCCGAGGAAGAGTCCATCTTCAGGAACAAGAGGGCCTTCCTCCAGTCCGAAGCTAATCAATCGGTTCCCAGCTCTGAATGTGGATCCCAATCGGAAGCGATCGATTCTCATCTCCGTTCCGGAGGATGCCCGAGTCCTCTCTGCCCCTGTAGGGGTGGCCAGTTACCTTCGGTTCTTGGTAACCAATGAAGACCAATCCAAGATGAACGAGGTGGAAGCTCCCTTCCTATTCAACGAAGCACAACAGGCATTAAACCGGGTAACTTCATATACCTCTTGATGACTTCTAATTTGCACTTAGATTAATCTATAGATAACTTTTTTGTTAGTGTTTGTAGGCCTCAGTGCTTCATCACGAGACTTTTCTACGATATCGGCAAGTGCTAAACCAGTATGAGGTCGAGATTTGAGGGATCACTGAGAAGAGAGATGCTTACAAACTTCTCAGCGAGCAACGTGAATGGGAGGCTAAGAGCCTCCAAGCTTAGGTAGAGGTGGCTCGGAAGGAGCACGCCGACATGCTCGAGCAGGTAAGAAGAATATTTGAGGTTAGTAACGATGATTCAGACATGATGACTAACGGTCTGAACCCACAGGTCCAATAGAAGCTTGATCGGATCGAGCAGCTCCGAGCAGATATGGATGTGATAAAGGCCGAGGCTGAAGAATGGAAAAGGAAAATGGACCGTTTGGCCTTGGGAAAGAAAACTGCTCGGGTGCAATTGGCTTCGGCTGAGGTTCAGCTTTGAGCGTCAAAGGAAATGGTCGTGGTGTAGGCTAAAAAGATTGAGGAGCTCCAATCCCAGCTAAGTTCGGCCGCCTTCGATCGAGAAACTCTGACTAAGGACCTTGAAACGGCCAAGTCGATCACTGTGGTGGTTAAAACTAATACCGGCGAGATGGTGGCCCAATATAGGGTCGATGCCGAGGCAGATCAGGATTGAGCGAAGGATATCGTCGAGCACGCGAAGCGGCAGTCCCGAAAGGAGGCCCTCGAGGAAATTCATGCTCGAGGTTTTGACTTATCGGCCGAAATTGAGAGTGCCAAGTAGCTCGAAGCCGAGGCCAAGAATTTGGCTTATCCCGAGGATGATGAAGACTTCGAGGGTTTGAGCGGATCCGAGGGTGAAGGAGACCCCGAAGGTGATGAGGCGGCCCCGACGAAGCCTAGGCCACTTAGGCGCTTTAAAGATGTTTTTGTTTTTTGCCTTTTGTATTACCTTTTTGTTTAGGCCGTTTTGACTTTTGTAACAATTTGCATCGGGTTGTTTGGCCCTTGTAAAAAATCTTTTGATATGTATATACGGCTTTTTCCCTTCAAAAACTTCTGAATTTTTCCTTTGCTTTATTATTTATATTTGCAAAGATTGAAATGCCTTAGCATGAAATAGTTAGGTTACGTACGGAGGTTTGAACAAGCCTTGCCTTTAACATTATTTTGTTTTAAGGCATAGTGAGGGTTTGGTGTGACCGAAATGTTTCCCTAAAGTACTTATACTTTTGTAGATTATAGTTTCCGAGGGTAGCCCTTAGAACTGATTAAGAACTTTTAAGGTCTTGTTGTTTTTGTTACGGGTCTCGCACGCCTCCGAGCCATTTTAATATGGCCATAGCCTTTTTAGTTCGGGTGTTGCCCAGTGGGCTCGTTATCCCGAGTTATCAGGGCTTGCCTAAGATAACAGTCCCTGAGTGGGATGGCCTTAGCCTTTAAAGTTTGGGCATTGCCTAATAGGTCTTGTGCCCCCAGGATTTGATAGTCCGGGCCGTCCGAGTTTATATTTGGACGGAAATCCCTGGGTGGGAGTGATCATTTGAACCCGGATTAAGGCGGCCCTTGGGCTCGATACCTTTATGGGATCAGATGTAGGAAATTATTTAAGAAATAAAAAAAGAAAAGTTTTAAGGGACAAGATATTTATCCGTAAGGTAGAGACTTCTTTTTTTTTCTTGTGCATAATAGTTTACACATGTGTACAAGTTTTGTGACAGGGCTCGAGCAGTCTATGCGGGCACAGTTCATTTGACCGTTTATCCCTTATAGCAAATCCTACCGATCGAGCCAAGACTGTTCAATCACAAAGTCTATGTCCTTGTTAAAATCGTTATCCGAGGGTAATGCCCCCCAATGTCCAAGGTTGATCATAGAGAAGCCTCGGATACTGTTGATGTGATCTTTGACACTGATTCATGATTGGCATTTGATTCTAAGTTAGCACGATCCATTGGTGCCTTGTTAAAAACCTTGCCGGAAAACCCATTTGGGCCAAAACCAGTCCAAAGGAAAAAGAGTGCAACGCGTGCTTTCAGACCTAAATATGTGTATCGTTCCTTGGTGGTTACCTGCAAGTGTTAGTACAAAATGTAAATAAGTAAAAATAATGGGTGGGATCGTACCTTAGCAGTAGAATCGCTTCAAGTGAGTTATGTTCCAATTGTTCGGTAGTTCTCACTATTCGTTGTTCGAAGTTTGTACGATCCATTTCCAGTGATTTCGATAATTTGATAAGGACCTTCCCAGTTCGGTCCCAACTTCCCTTCGTTCGGGTTCCGGGTGCTTAGTGTGACCCTCCTTAATACCAAGTCCCCGACGTTGAAATGTCAAAGGTTGGTTCTTCAATTATAATACCTTTCGATTCGCTGCTTTTGGGGGGATAACCGGACAAGGACGGCTTGGCGCCTTTCATTTAATAGGTCTAGGCTCATACTCATGGCCTCGTCATTCGATTCTTTGGTTACGTATCGGAACCTGGGACTTGGTTCTCCGACTTCAGCCGGTATTAGAGCTTCGGTGCCGTAAGCCAACGAGAATGGGGTGGCCTCGATACTAGACTTTGAGGTCGTGCGGCACGCCCGTATGACTTCGGGCAGTTTTCTTTCCATTTTCCTTTGGCGTCGGTTAACTTTTTTTGAGGTTTTGGAGTATAGTTTTGTTGGTCAATTCTGCTTGTTTGTTCCCACTAGGGTGATATGGTGTTTATAGGATCCTTTTGATCTTATGGTCTTCGAGAAACTTGGTCACTTTTCTACCGATGAATTGTTTCCCGTTGTCACACACGATCTCGACCGGCATTTCGAACCGGCATATGATGTGGTCCCAAATGAAATCGATGACTTCCTTCTCCCTAAACTTTTCGTATGCCTGGGCTTCCACCCACTTATAAAAATAGTCAGTCAAAAATAATATAAATTGAGCATTACTGGGTGCCTGTGGAAAGGGGCCAACAATGTCCATTCCCCACTTCATGAACGACCATGGTGACAAAACTGAATGCAACAGCTCTCCGAGTAGATGTTTCATCGGAGGATGACTTTGACATTCATCATATTTTCGTACGAACTCCTTCGCGTCCTTTTCCATATCGGTCCAATAGTAGCCGGCTCTGATTATTTTTTGAACCAATGATTCGGCGCCTGAATGCTTTCCGCAGGTGCCCTCGTGAATTTCCCTCAGAATGTATTCGGTATCTCCTGGTCCTAGACATATTGCTAGTGGACCATCAAACGTTTTTCTGAACAGGGTTCCGTCTTTGGACATGCTGAACTAGGCTTCCTTCGTACGCAGGGCCCTCGATTCTTTTGGATCCAAGGGTAGTTTTCCGGTCTTAAGATATTCTATATATTTGTTTCTCTAGTCCCAATTCAGGCTTGTGGAGTTTATCTCGGCGTGGCCTTCTTCCACTACCGATCTCATGAGTTGTACGATTGCCCCCGAGTTGAGCTCGCCATCCTCGACTCAAGACCCTAAGTTAGCAAGGGCATCAGCCTCACTGTTTTGATCCTGAGGTACGTGTTGTAAAGTTGACTCTTTGAACCGATGTAATGTCACCTGCAACTTATCCAGGTACCTTTGGATTTGTTCTGCTCTGACCTCGAATGTCCCATTAACTTGGTTGACCACGAGGAGGGAGTCACTTAGCTTCGATCACCTCCGCCCCCAAGCTTTTGGCTAGTTCGAGACCTGTAATCATGGCCTCATATTTGGACTCGTTGTTAGTCAATTTCACAGTCCTAATAGATTGTCTAATTATATTACCTGTTGGTGGTTTCAATACAATGCCAAGTCCGTACCTTTTTGCGTTCGAGGCGCCATCCGTAAAGAGGGTCCAGATCCCCAAAGATGTCCCTGAGTTTACAAACAACTCTCTTTTGACCTCGGGTATTAGGTCTGGCGTAAAGTCGACCACGTAATATGCCAAAATTTGTGATTAAATGGATGTCCTGGGTCGATATTCAATATCGTACCCGCTGATTTTTGTGGCCCATTTGGCCAATCTGTTACAACTCATATTCACATTCGTTAGTTCACGCCGTAAGTTAGTCGATGTAAATCTGAGAAGATATTATCTTTGATATGATAAGAAGTTAATCTTATTGGTCTTAAATGATACAACGGTGTATAAGAGTGGTTAACAAGTATTAGAAGTTAAACGAATCAAGGATGTTGTAACCCGTATTTTCGAGTAAAACTAGAGGTGCTTAATATTATCAAGAGGTCGTGTTTTAAGGTATTTGAATCATATAATATCCGTATCATAAGTCTTGAAGTCAAACGAGTTATGAAACAATAGTCGACAAACGTTATCGCAACTTACGTTTATACTTTTACTTAAACTTTAGGTCAAATATTACTAAGATTTTCTCCCAATTTACTTGGAATTATGGGGTGATCTATCCACCACATTGAAGATATATGAGTCTAGTTTCTAACGTATTAAACCGTTCGTCATTACGATCTTGTAGTAGAGAGATATTTGCGTTTTCGCGAGACTGCGCCAAACAGCTCCCTATGGGACCCAGATAGGCGGTTGAGATATATGGATATATATAAGATGCCTCAACCACATTTTAAGTCATTCTGTTTCAATATCTTCAAACCCTATAACCCTAAAAACACTCTCTAAAGGTTCTCTCATGATCCAAGACCCAAACAAAGGGCTAATAGCACAAATCTTGTGTCGGGAATCCAGTGGCGCTAGTAAGTTTCTTGTTCTTCTTGTTGTTGCTGATTATTGTGTTATTACAGCTCATGTGGGAGGTTGTTTTAAGTGGTTTATATTTTGTAAATTACTCTATTATGTTTTTAATATCAACCTTAGGTGATTTCAAGTCTTACAAAGTGATTCTAGTGCCGAAAAGCCCGAATTGATTGCTAGTTTCGCTTTCTTGTTCTTGTGGCAGCATTGGAAAGATATTTCGTGGGGAATTAAGGTAACATTAGAGTTGTTCTATCTGTTTAAATTTAAGTAACCTCTTACTCTACATGTATTTAAGATTATCCAAGTTGCGGCTAAGTCGTTGAAGCTAGAACTTGTGAGTTATATATCGAAAGGCTTGTTAGTAATATTGTTGGTTGGTGGACTATTTTTGGAGGCTCAACATGATTATTATTGATGTTGTTTGGGCTTTTTGGTGATTGTTTTAACTTTTGAAAAGTCATATAAATAGTGGAGGTGTTGTCCGTTTCATCGTAGAATAGGTTGTGGTCGATACATAATAGTTACGACGCTTAAACGACAATGATAGTGTCATTTCTCTTATTGTAGACTAAGGAGTCGTGACATTTGTATAGCTTGAGGTTGGGCAGTATATACAAGGTATGTGAGTCTATCCCTTTCCTTATTTTGCACGACTCCAATTTAACATAATGTAATGAACGAGCTTCCAAAGATACTCCACTCTTAGAAGCTAGCAGTACCTACATTATTTCTCTTCTTATGGAATGATTGATGTTGCTTATCTTATTCTTATATTATCAATATTGTTGGTACTTCCTGATTCTTATTCATGATGAAGAGTCAGTCCTAATAATGTGTATGGAGGTTACTAACCTTACGTTACTCTGCAAGGTTTAGAATGTGATTCCATGAGTCCAACATGCATTATATATAGTATTTAGTTTACTCTACCGAGTCGTGCTATAGTCGGACAGTTATGGAACCTATTGTGCTACCACTGATCAGTTGGGTTTTACCGAGCTCCATGTGGCCGGGTACAATTCTACCGAGCCTTATGATGGTGGGGTACATTTTTACCGAGCCTATTATGGCCCACCACAGTGTGCTGCCCAGTTCAGAGATCATTGGCCAGATCCCTTCTCCGGAGTTGCCGTGGTCTTGGATTGCACTTTGGTTATAGACATTATGGGTATGTCAGGGCCATGTTCTGGCAATGTTACAACACTTATGTTCCTTTAGAGGCTCATAGACAGGTGTCGACTCATGTATAGTTTGGATTGCCTTGTCGGCTGATTTTTGTTGTATAGTCTCTCATGGCAGCTTTTTAGCCCATACCTTATATATAGCTTCATGATATCCTTGACGCCCATGTTATATATGTTCATGCCATTATCTGTCATTGTTGGTTGTTTAGGATTCAGGTCTACAATTTATATTGATCTCGTCGCCCCTTATAGATAATAAGAAAGGTTAGATAAAATGTACGTTGGTGATCGGAAGCTATGGCACGGGTGCCAGTCATGGCCCTCCAGTTTGGGTCGTGACAAACTTGGTATCAGAGCAAGTCTTTCCTAGGGGTTGTCTATGAGCCGTGTCTAGTAGAGTCTTGATTATGTATGTGTAGTGTGCCACATTTATAATCAAGAGGCTACATGACATCTAGGGTTGTTACCTTCTTCCTGAATCTAGATTGTACGCAGAGTTGAGTCATAAGTGTTCGTCTCTAATATTCACCTTGTTTTCTTTCAGTGATGCCTTCGACTAGGAAGCAAACGATTAGTAGACGGCTTGATACACCTGCCGGAGAGGGTACCAGCCAGGTGCCTCCAGCCAGAGCAGGCCAAAGTGAGGCTCATAGTGAGATGTCATCTCATACCTCATCTACTCCATCTCCTCCAGAGGATATTAGGAGGCACCCAGTACCTCCAGTTCCTCCGTCTGGCACTATAGACCAGGATATGTGGAGTGCGGTGCAGTTGTTGACTAGCTTGGTAGTTGCTCAGGCTTAGAGGAAGAATACTAGTGTTGCTGATAAACCAGTTAGTGCGAGAGTTCGAGATTTTATTAATCTAGACCCTCTAGTGTTTACCGGATCAGACCCCAAGGAGGACCCGTAGACTTTTATTGATCAGGTTCAACGTACACTGTGGGTTATGCATGCTAGTGATACGGAGGCAGTAGAGTTGGCTTCTTATCAGTTACGGGATTTAGAGTTTTTCTGGTATGATAGTTGGGAGAGATCTAAGGGTCTGAACGCTCCTCCAGCTGTGTGGAAGGAATTTTCTAAGGCCTTTCTTCATCACTACTTGCCATTTGAGATACGACGTGCTAGAGCTGATAAGTTCGTGAACATTCGACAAGGTAACATGAGTGTGCGAGAGTATAGTATGCAGTTTGATTCTTTAGCAAGGTATGCTCCCCATATGGTGGCCGAGATGAGTGATAGGGTGCACCTGTTCATGAACGGGTTGGGAACTTATCTGATAAATGAGTGCACGACATCCTCCTTGGTGGAGGGCATGGATATTTCCCGCATTCAGGATTATGCACAGACCCTAGAGGACCGTAAACACCTCCAAAGGGCAGATAGGGAGCCTGATTGGGGCCATCATAAGAGGGCAAGATTTGCAGGGTATTATGATGAATTCAGAGGCAATATCAGGCCCCAGTCTTTGAGGAGTTCGGCCCCACCTATAGCTAGTGCTCCTCCACAGTTTCAGAGGCCTCGGTATGATCGATTTACCTATTTTGGTCCAGGTCATAGTTTGCAGGAATCAAGCTCGCAATATCATAGGGATACTAGTCAGACGAGACCCCCAACACCCCGTTGTGATCAGTGCGACAAAACCCACTTTGGATTGTGTAGTCGAGGTTCGGATGTGTGCTATTCTTGTGGACATCCTGGCTATATGAGACGGGATTGTCCTAACAGAGGAGGTGGTGGTATGGCTCAGCCAACTGTATCTGTGTCTGGTTCTTCCTCATCAGTTCGACCTCCAGCACATGGTTTTCAGCAGTCGACAAGTCGTGGTAGAGGTAGAGGTGCAGTGTCGAGTTTGAGTGGTGCTCAAAATCAAACCTATGCTCCAGTAGGTCGACAGGATCTCGAGTCGTCTCCGGATATTATTATAGGTATATTGTCTGTGTTTCGTATGATATATATGCATTGATTGATACGGGATTTACATTATCATATGTTACACCTTTTGTGGCTAATAAGTTTGGCGTTGAACCTGAATTGATAAGTAAACCACTTGTGGTATCTACTCCTATAGGAGATTATTTGATTGCTAGAAGGGTATATAGAGGTTGCACAGTGATGATTTGTAGTCGTTAAACCTCGGCGAATTTATTTGAGTTAGACATAGTTTATTTCGATGTGATAATGGGAATGGACTGGTTGGCCTCATGCTATGCAAATGTTGATTGTCGTGCAAAGATGGTTATGTTTCAGTTTCCTAGTGAACCTGTCATTGAATGGAAGGGGAACATTGCTACGCCGAAAGGTAGGTTTATTTCATATCTTAAGGCAAGGAAGATTATCTAAAAAGGTTACATTTATCATCTCGTTCGCGTTAGGGATGCGGAGGCGAAGCCGCCTACTCTACAATCAAGCCCCATGGTCAATGAATTTTCAGATGTTTTCCCAGATGAACTCACAGGCCTTCCTCCTGAAAGGGAGATTGAGTTTAGCATTGATGTGTTGCTTGACACTCAACTGATCTTTATCCCTCCATACAGGATGGCCCTGGCAGAGTTGCGAGAGTTGAAGGCGCATTTGAACGACTTGCTAGATAAGGGCATCATTAGGCCTAGCACTTCACCTTGGGGTGCGTCAGTCTTGTTCGTGCGGAAGAAAGACGGGTCGTTAAGGATGTGTATCGATTATCATCAATTGAATAAGTTTCCTATAAAGAACAAGTATCCACTTCCAAGGATTGACGACCTTTTTGACCAACTCTAGGGTGCCAAGTATTTCTCTAAGATTGACTTACGTTCAGGGTATCATCAGGTGAGGTTTAAGGAGAAGGATATTGCAAAGACGGCCTTCCGGACAAGATATGGGCACTTTGAGTTCTTGGTGATGTCGTCCGAGCTAACAAATGCCCCAACAACTTTTATGGATCTCATTAATAGTGTATTCAGGCCCTATATTGATGTGTTCATAATCGTATCGTATACATTAATGATATTCTGTTGTATTCTCATTCGGAGGCAAAACATGCGGGCCACTTGCAGATAGTATTACAGACCCTTCAGGATCGTAAGTTATATGCTAAGCTCTCCAAATGTGAATTCTTGCTGAACTCAGTAACATTCCTTGGTCATGTGATATCTGACGAGGGTATTAGTGCTGACACTCAGAAGATCGATGCAGTGAAGAATTGGCCGATACCTACAACACCATCGGAAGTCTGTAGCTTTCTGGGGCTAGCAGGATATTATAGGCGGTTTGTTGAAGGGTTTTCCTCTATATCAGCACCATTGACTAAGTTAACACAGAAAGCTACCAAGTTCTAATGGTCTGACTCTTGTGAATGAAGTTTTTCGGAGCTAAAGAATCGATTGACATTCGCGCCACTACTCACTATCCCAGAAGGAACAGAAGGTTATGTGGTATATTGGGATGCCTCATGTATAGGTTTGGGGTACATATTGATGCAATGTAGGAAGATGATTGCTTATGCATCAAGACAATTGAAGAAACATGAAAAGAATTACCCGACTCATGATTTGGAATTGGCTGCAGTAATATATGGTTTGAAGATATGGCGGAACTACTAATATGACGTCCATGTTGACATCTACACAGATCACAAGAGTTTACAATACATCTTCAAGGAGAAGGAGTTGAATTTGAGGCAGCGTAGGTGGCTTGAGTTACTGAAAGATTACGATGACGAGATATTGTACTATCCCGGTAAAGCCAATGTTGTGGCAGACGCTTTCAGTCGTAAGTTAATGGGAAGCTTAGTACATATTGAGGCAGGTAGACAGTGGTTGACTAAAGAGCTTCATCGGCTGGCCAATATGAGAATCAGATTGTTATACTCTGATGACGGGGGTGTTATTGTACAAGATACATCAGAATCATCTTTGGTAGTCGAGGTAAAAGCACGGCAATATGAAGATCCTACCTTAGTACGATTGAGGGATAATAATCAGCAGTGTACAATTACGGCTTTCGAGATCGGAGGAGATGGGGCACTGAGATACCATGGCCGATTATGTATGCCTAATGTGGCAGGCGAGAGAAGATTATGATTGAGATTCAAAACTTCCCGATATTCCATCCATCCTGGCTCGACAAAGATGTATTATGACGTTAAGGAGAAGTATAGGTGGGATAACATAAAGAAGTCTATTGCAGAATTTGTAGCCCAGTGTCCTAATTGTCAACAAGTAAAGATCGAGCATAAGAAACCCGGTGGATTGATTCATAATATAAAGATTCCGACCTGGAAATGGGAGGTGATTAATATGGACTTTATTATTAGATTACCTCGCTCTTATCATAAGTTTGACTCCATCTGGGTGATAGTTGATCGACTTACAAAATCTACCTATTTTCTGCCAGTTAAGACAACTTACACGGTTGAAGATTATGTGAAGTTGTATATCAAGGAGATTGTTAGGCTTCATGGTGTGCCGGCATCTATTATATCAGACCGAAGAGCTCAATTTACGGCTAACTTTTGGAGGTCTCATCAGAAGGGTTTAGGCACACAAATGAATCTCAACACTGCATTCCATTCGTAGACTGACGGACGGATGAATGTACCATTCAGACACTTGAAGATATGCTACGAGCATGTTTTCTAGATTTCAAGGTGAATTGGGATGACCATCTTCCACTCATAGAATTTGCCTACAATAATATCTATTATTCCAGTATTAAAATGGCTTTGTACGAGGCACTATACGGGAGGAGATGTAGATCACCAGTTGGATGGTTTGAAGTCGGTGAAACAAAAATATATGGGCCATATTTGATTCATCAAACCATTGAGAAGGTGAAAGTGATACAAGAACGACTGAGGACGGCGCAAAGCAGAGAAAAGTCTTATTTAGATGTCCGACGTCGTGATCTGGAGTTTGAGGTTGGTGATTGGGTTTTCCTGAGGATATCACCGATGAAGGGTGTTATGCATTTTAGGAAGAAAGGTAAGCTAAGTCCGCGGTATATCGGGCCGTACAAAATTCTTCGACGAATTGGACAGGTTGTTTATGAGTTAGAATTGCCATCCGAATTAGAATTTGTCCACCCGGTATTCCATGTATCTATATTGAGGAAATGTATTGGAGAACCTTCTCAGGTCATCCCTATCAAAGATGTACAAGTTACAAAAGATCTATCATATGAAGAAGTGCAGTGGCTATATTAGATCGACAAGTCTGCAAGTTGAGAACAAAGGATGTAGCTTCCGTCAAAGTATTATGGAGGAACAAGAATACGGAAGAAATGACATGGAAAGTAGAAGAGGAGATGAAGTCTAAATGCCCTTACCAGTTCCAGATTAAAGATAACGAGGATGTCGGGGGAACACAGGATGAATTAGAAGGTGAAACAGCTCTATGAGGTAAGCAATAGCTTGAGAATACTCTTCCGTAATACAAAATGGTGATATGCAGATAATGTACATATCCATAATGCTTTATATAGCCCTGTGAGGCCATACGTTGGGTTTAACTACTTGCAAGTTTGGCAAGTTTCCATTTTATAGGGGAAACTCGGTCGGAAATTTTCGTCTGAATCCACGATGCGTTAGGCTCCCCATAAACCCTTACATTCGAGGACGAATGTTCCTAAGGGGAGAAGGGTGTTACAACCCATATTCATATACGTTAGTTCACTCCGTAAGTTAGTCGACATAAATCCGAGAAGTTATTATCTTTGAAATGATAAGAAGTTAATCCTATTGGTCTTAAATGATACAATAGTGTAGAAGAGTGGTTAACAAGTATTAGAAGTTAAACGAATCAAGGATATTGTAACCCGTATATTCGGGTAAAACTAGAGGTGCTTAATATTCTCAAGAGGTTGTGTTTTAAGTTATTTTAATCATATAATATCCGTATCATAAGTCTTGAAGTCAAACGAATTATGAAACAAAAGTCGACAAAAGTTGTCGCAGCTTACGTTCATAATTTTACTTAAACTTTAGGTCAAAGGTTACTAAGCTTTTCTCCTAATGTACTTGGAATTACGGGTTGATCTACCCACGAAATTGAATATCTATGTGTCTAGTTTCCAACTCATTAAACCGTTTGTCGATACGATCTTATAGTAGAGAGATATTCGTATTTTCGCGAGACTGGGCCAAGCAGCTCCCTATGGGACCCACATAGGTGGTTGAGATACATGGATATATATATAAGATACCTCAACTCCGTTTTAAGTCATTCTTTTTCAGTATCTTCAGACCCTAGAACCCTAAAAACACTCTCTCAAGGTTCTCTCATGATCCAAGACCCAAACAAAGGGCAAACAACACAAATCAAGTGTCGGGAATCCCGTGACGCTAGTAAGTTTCTAGTTCCTCTTGTTGTTGCTGATTTTTGTGTTGTTTCAGATAGTGTGGGAGGTTGTTTTAAGTTGTTTATGTTCTGTAAATTACTCCCTCAAGTTTTTAATATCAACCTTAGGTGATTTCA
Organism: Nicotiana otophora; assembly: GCA_000715115.1. Lineage (NCBI taxonomy): Eukaryota > Viridiplantae > Streptophyta > Magnoliopsida > Solanales > Solanaceae > Nicotiana > Nicotiana otophora. Next base: position 31,867 of record AWOL01S0122464.1, read on the forward strand.
AGTCTTACGAAGTGATTCTAGTGCCGCAAAACCCGAATTGATTGCTAGTTTCGCTTCCTTGTTCTTGTGGCAGCATTGGAAGGGTATTTCGTGGGGAATTAAGGTCAAATTAAAGTTTTTCTATATTTTTAAAGGTAAGTAACCTCTTACTCTACATGTATTTAAGATTATTCAGGTTTCGGCTAAGTCGTCGAAGCTAGAACTTGTGAGTTATATATCGAAAGGCTTGTTAGTAATGTTGTTGGTTGGTGGACTGTTTTGGGAGGCTCAATATGATTATTATTGATGTTGTTTGCACCGTTTGGTGATTGTTTTAACTTGTGGGAAGTCATATAAATAGTGGAGGTGTTGTCCATTGTTTCATCATAGAATAGGTTGCGGTCGATACATAATAGTTATGATGCTTAAACGACAACGATAGTGTTATTTCTCTTATTGTAGACTAAGGAGTCGTGACATTTGCATAGCTTGATATTGGGAAGTATATACAAGGTATGTGAGGCTATCCCTTTCCTTATTTTGCACAACTCCGATTGTACATAATATAATGAACAAGCTTCTAAAGATACTCCACTCTTAGAAGCTAGCAGTACCTACATTATTTCTCTTCTTATGTAATGATTGATGTTGATGTTGTTTCTCTTATTCTTATGTTATTAATGTTGTTGGTACTTCCTGATTCTTATAAGATCCATGATGAAGTGTCAGTCCTGATAACGTGTACGGGGGTTACTGACCTAACGTCACTCCAAAAGGTTTAGAATGTGATTCCATGAGTCCAACATGCATTATATATAGTATATATTTTACTCTACCGAGCCGCGCTTTAGTTGGCCGGGTAAGGAACCTATTGTGCAATCACGGATCAGTTGGGTTTTATTGAGCTCCACATGGCCGGGTACGATTATATCGAGCCTTATGATGGCTGAGTACATGTTTACCGATCCTATTACGGCCGGGTACGATATGATGATGATGATGCCCATAGAGGCGTATATTTTTCAAAGTTTATCTATATATATATATATGTATCATGCATTTCATGTCAGTAGCCCTCAGAGGTACCCAGATGTTACAGGTTGTATATCCTTTATCCGTGTTTACATTATTGTTCTTACTTATACTTTCTTGCCTTACATACTCAGTACTATATTCGTAGTGACGTCTTGTTTCATTGTAGACGCTGCAAGTCGTGCTGCAGGTCCTGATAGACAGGTAGACGCAGCACCCGTACCACAGTAGACTACCCAGTTCAGCGGTTATTGGCGAGATCCCTTCTCCGGACTTGCCGTGGTCTTGGTATGCAATTTGGTTATAGACATTATGGGTATGTCGGGGCCCTGTTCCGAGAATGTTACATCACTTATGTTCCTTTAGAGCCTCATAGACAGGTGTCGACTCATGTATAGTTTGGATTCTCTTGTCGGCTGATTTTTGTTGTATAGTCTCTCATGGCAGCTTTTTAGCTCGTACCTTATATATAGCTTCATGATAGCCTTGACGCCCATATTATATATGTTCATGCCATTATCTGTCATTGTTAGTTGTTTAGGATTCATGTCTACAATTTATATTGATCTCGTCGCCCCTTATAGATAATAAGAAAGGTTAGATAAAATGTACGTTGGTGATCGAAAGCTATGGCATGGGTGCCAGTCATGGCCCTCCAGTTTGGTTCGTGACACAATCGCCCCGAGAACTTGGGTTTATGCATTATATTTCTCTATGGGTAAGTAGTCACAACACATATAGGATGATACTGAAAATATGGTTTCAGCTTCCTAGAGGCGCTTAGCAAAGCGAGCGCCAATTTATCTAGGTGAGGGTACCTAGTTTCGGCCTCACCTAGGGCCTTTCTAACATAGTAAATTGGAAATTGCGTACCTTGCTCTTCCCGGACCAGGACTCCACTTACCGCTATCTCTGATACTACCAAGTATAAGTATAGTTGTTTGTCTGTCTTCGGCGTGTGAAGCAGCGGTAGACTCGATAGATACCGTTGAGCCCCTCCAAGTCCCGTTGGCACTCCAGGGTCCATGAAAAGTTATTCATCTTTTTCAGCAGTGAGAAGAATCGATGGCTCTTATCGGAGGATCTCGAGGTGAATCGCCCTAGGGCGGCTATGCGTCCGGTTAATCTTTGTACGGCCTTCACGTTGTCCACAACCGTGATATCTTCGATGGCTTTGATTTTGTCTGGGTTGATCTCGATTCCCCGGTTAGATACCATGAATCCGAGGAATTTTCCAGATCCGACTCCAAACGCATATTTCTCCGGGTTCATCTTCATATTGTACTTCTTCAATATGCTGAAGGTTTCCTGCAAACGTTCTAAATGGCCCTCTGCTCGCAGGGACTTAACCAATATATTGTCAATGTAAACTTTCATTGATTTTACGATTTGTTCTTCAAACATCTGGTTTACTAGGCGTTGATAAGTAGCACCGGCATTTTTTAATCTGAATGGCATCACGTTATAGCAGTATGTGCCGTACTTAGTGATGAAGGAGGTTTTTTCCTGATCATCCGGGTTCATCCGTATTTGGTTGTACCCTGAGTAGGTGTCGAGAAAACTGAGGATCTAGTGGCCGGCTGTGGCATCGATCATGCAATCGATGTTAGGCAAAGGGGAGGAGTCTTTGGGACATGCCTTATTTAAATCCTTATAGTCTACACACATTCTTAATTTATTCCCCTTTTTAGAGACTACCACCACGTTCGCTAACTAATCCGGGTATTTAACCTCCTGAATTGACCCTATTTTAAGGAGTTTAGATACCTCGTCCTTGATGAAAACATGTTTGACCTCGGACTGGAGTCTCCTCTTCTGCTTGACCAGGTGGAATTTCGGGTCCAGGCTTAGCTTATGAGTGGTTATCTCCGGCGGGATCCGTGTCATATCAAGGTGAGACCAAGCGAAACAATCTATGTTAGCTATAAGAAATTGAATGAGTTTTTTCTTGAGCTCGGGATTTAGCCCCGTACCCAGGTATACCTTTCAATCGGGTAGATGCTCGAGTAATATGACTTGTTCCAGATCCTCGTCTGTCGATTTACTGGCGTCGGAATCATCGGGTGCTATAAAGACCTGGGAACCCCGTAGTCAGCGTCTTCATTAGTCCCGTGCCTCTCTGATTGGATCGGAGCTGGTGTCAGTAATTGCTATTTATCTTCTTGCTTTGTGGTCGAGCTTGGTCCCTTTGTCATTGTAAGTGCGGATATCGGAATCATCTCTTCGACCATAAATATTTCTTTTGTGGCTGGCTGCTCTTCGTAGATTATTTTAACCCCTCCCGGTGTTGGGAATTTTAACACATGGTGCAGAGTCGGGGAAACTACCCTCATGTTATGGATCCATGGTCTCCCAAACAGAGAATTGTACCTCATATCTCCTTCGATCACATAAAACTTGATTTCCTGGATGATCCTGGTGGCATTCATTGGTAATGTTATCTCTCCCTTTGCGGTTTCACATGCCATGTTGAATCCGTTTAGAATTCGAACTGCGAGCACGATTTGATCTTGTAGACCGAGCTGTTCTACGACCCTCGATCGGATAATATTGGCCGAGCTACCTGGATCAATTAACACACACTTAACTCGAGATTTGTTTATGAGTACATATATTACCAGTGCATCGTTGTGAGGTTGCACGATCCCTTCTGCTTCCTCGTCATTGAAAGAAAAGGCTCCCTCTGGTATGTAGTCTCGGTTTCGTTTTTCCCTCGTAATAGATAATTTGGTGCGTTTCAAGATCTGGCCTTGAGGGACATTAACCCCACCGATGATCATGTTAATGACGTGTTGAGGCTCCTCATGTTCGGTCTACTTGTTAGAATCGCTATTCCTGAAATGGTTCTTGGCTCGGTCGCTTAGGAATTCTCGAAGGTGCCTGTTATTGAATAACCGGGCTACTTCCTCTCTCAACTATCGACAATCCTTTGTTCTGTGTCCGTGAGTGCCATGATATTTGCATATTTGGTTAGGATCCCTTTGATATGGATCGTATTGTAGAGGTCAAGGCTATTTGGTGTCCTTGATCCGTCCGATAGCTGATACAATGGAGGCAACATCGATGTTAAAGTTATATTCTCACAACCTCGATGCATCCTTAGGCCCGATAGGCCTGTCGAAACCGTTCTTGCTCATGAGTCCCGAGTTTCTCTGACCTCGATCACTTCTTCTTTCACTTTGCATAGAATTTCGTCCTGACCCACTACTTCTTCGATCCCCATTGTAAGGCTGATATCGATCCCTGTTTGACCTTGGTTCACGGTTGGTATCTATCTTGACTCCGTCGACGGTTCTGACAGGATAAACGGACCACGAAGGGGCCCCAAGTTGGTCATCTTCGACTTTGATTTTTTATTGATACCGGTTATGCATGTCGGCCGAAGTAATAGCCAGATATTCTATCAAATTTTTCTTCAACTGTTGTGAAGCCACCAAGCTTCGAACCTTGAATCACTAGTGAAAGCTTGAACGGCCCAATCATCAGTGACCAGTGGCAGATCCATCCGTTCCATTTGAAACCGAGACACGAACTCTCCGAACATCTCATTATCCTTTTGTCTAACTTTGAAAAGGTCTGACTTTCTGGTCTCGACCTTTATAGCTCATGCGTGTGCTTTCATGAAAGAGTCTGCAAGCATAGCAAATGAGTCAATATAATTAGAAGGTAAGTTGTGATACCATATCATAGCTCCATTTGACAGGGTCTCTCCGAATTTCTTCAACACAACATACTCGATCTCATCATCTTCTAAGTCATTCCCTTTGATGGCACATGTGTAGGAGGTAACATGCTCGTTTGGGTCAGTCGTTCCATTGTACTTAGGAATCTCGGGCATGCAAAATTCTTTAGGGATCGACTTTGGAGCCGCACTCGGGGGGGAAGGTTTTTGCACGAACTTCTTGGAATACAGGCCTTTCAGTATCAGCGACGCTCCCGGAATTTGGTCGACCCTGGAATTGTAGGTTTCTACCTTTTTGTCATTTGCTTTGATTTTATTCTCCCCTGATTCTATCAGTTTTGTCAGCTCCTCGAGCATTTTTATGATCTCGGTATTAGTCCCCGATTCATTTCCATTCAATCTCTCTACGACCGGTTCGTCCCTGCGGGTGACTTCCCGAGACGGATCGGGTTCAATTCTGCTCGGTGCGCGACTTTGGTTCTGTTGCTGAGCTATTGCCGCCTGTTGAGCCTGTAACATTTTGAAGATCATCCATAAATTAATCTTGTCCCCTCTATTGTTTTGAATATTTTGAGCTGCCAATCAGGCTCATCCACAAATGTTATTCTCAGGGTCGGTAGGCAAATTTGTGTTGATAGCCACATGTGAGTTAGCGTCCAACGGGTCCGTGACTAGAATTCCGATGGGATCAATGGGCGGTAGCATCGACGTTAAAGTTGTATTCTGACAACCTCGATACTTCCTTAGGCCCGATAGGCCTGTTGAAACCGTTCTTGCTCATGAGTTCCCGGTTTTTCTGACCTCGATCACTTCTTCTTTCACTTTGCATAGAATTTCGTCCGGACCCACTGCTTCTTCGATCCCCATTGTAAGGATGATATCGATCCTTGTTTGACCTCGGTTCACGGTCGGTATCTCTCTTGACTCTGTCGATAGTTTTGACGGGATAAACGGACCATGAAGGGGCCCCAAGTTGGTCATCTTCGACTCTGATTTTTTATTGATACCGGTTATGCACGTCGGCCCAACTAACAGCCGGATATTCTATCAAATTTTGCTTCAACTACTGTGAAGCCACCAAACTTCGAACATTGAATCTCTGGTGAAAGCTTGAACGGCCCAATCATCAGTGACCGATGGCAGGTCCATCCGTTCCATTTAAAATCGAGACACGAACTCTCCGAGCATCTCATTATCCTTTTGTCTAACTTTGAAAAGGTACGACTTCCTGGTCTCGACCTTGATAGTCCCTGCGTGTGCTTTTATGAAAGAGTCTGCAAGCATAGCAAATGAGTCAATATAATTAGAAGGTAAGTTGTGATACCATATCATAGCTCCATTTGACAGGGTCTCTCCGAATTTCTTCAACACAACATACTCGATCTCATCATCTTCTAAGTCATTCCCTTTGATGGCACATGTGTAGGAGGTAACATGCTCGTTTGGGTCAGTCGTTCCATTGTACTTAGGAATCTCGGGCATGCAAAATTCTTTAGGGATCGACTTTGGAGCCGCACTCGGGGGGGAAGGTTTTTGCACGAACTTCTTGGAATACAGGCCTTTCAGTATCAGCGACGCTCCCGGAATTTGGTCGACCCTGGAATTGTAGGTTTCTACCTTTTTGTCATTTGCTTTGATTTTGTTCTCCCCTGATTCTATCAGTTTTGTCAGCTCCTCGAGCATTTTTATGATCTCGGTATTAGTCCCCGATTCATTTCCATTCAACCTCTCTACGACCGGTTCGTCCCTGCGGGTGACTTTCCGAGACGGATCGGGATCAATTCTGCTCGGTGCGTGGTTTTGGTGCTGTTGCTGAGCCATTTCCGCCTGTTGAGCCTGTAACATTTTGAAGATCATCCATAAATTAATCCCGTCCCCTCTATTGTTTTGAGTATTTTGAGCTGCCAATCAGGCTCATCCATAGATGCTATTCTCGGGGTCGGTAGGCAAATTTGTGTCGATAGCCACATGCGAGTTAGCGTCCAACGGGTCCGCGACTAGAATTCTGATGGGATCAACGGGCGGTACCTCGTTACCGGGCTCTATGTTCTTATTTTCACCATGGTGATCAGACTCATTGTCAACAGGTTGGGGTGCTAATTACGAGTTTGACATTTTGAGCTTTAACCTGAAATTTGAGGCACTTCAAAGAACAAGTGTAAAGTAGTGTGTATTATGAAAATTTGTATCAAATAACCACTATTATCCTTAGCCCCATGGTGGGCGCCAAACTGTTTACCCTCAAAATCAGATTACAATTGAATTTGTAAGTGGTTTTAAGGATAGTGGATTAAATTGACACAAAGTGATTAATTAAAATACAATTTAAATAAACAATGATAAAGTAGATTCAAACTACACAACTTGAACAGTTATATCCTTGGAAAGTCAGTCATACTTGAATTGGATGCAATTCGATCGATATCAAGATACAGAAGAACAATAGCTTACAGAAAGAAAATAATAATATACTGCTTTGGAATACGTGTTACAATGTTGTTTACAAGTAATTAGACCTCCCTTTATATAGTAGGGGAGTCCTATATTAGGTACAACTCTATAAAAGGTAAAAATCCCCTAATTAACTTATTGCTGATCTCCCGTCGACATATGCCGAGATCTCTGCAGTGATATTCGGTCGGTTACAGATATCATGGCCTTCTGTTGGCCGAGCTTGACTACCTGACAATGTTCTTCGAAATCAATCAAGACCAGGAACGATTCGAATCGTGTCCCCGATATCCTCGAAGGCGGGTGTTATGGTCCGGACTTAGAATGGATGAGATCCCTACCTCGGTCTAGACCCCCGGTTACCATATCTCGAGCTTGGCTTATCATATCGGAGACCGGAATGTACTTTGATACCGATTTTACCCGTATACAATTCGCTTAAAAAAATGTCAAAAAGCAAGAATCCCATTAACATGCTAGTGATTTCTATGGATAAATTGACATCGCCTTTTTTGAACCATCAAAATATGTCCTAACAATCTGGTAACTTCGATCTTTAGAATCAAGAATAGTTTCATTTCAAAAGCGAAAATGTCACTCCTTTTAGAAAGCCGTAGAATATATCATAGTACTTGAATCATTATTGCCTCAGAAAATTCTACGCACAAATTTACTAGGAATATTAGTTACTAGACTATTCGGTGGAAATTTATACTCCGAACTTCTTTTATCCAAGAGAAATTTACACTTTTCGTGGAAAGGAGACAAAAGATGATAAACGAATAGAAAGTCGTAAAATTTTCACTTTTGGTATACAAGGTTTGAAAAAAATGGCATATTTAGCTTATAGTAATTTTTTTCTTTCAAAACAGAATAGTAAGTAGATAATTTTTCTCCTGCTTACTCTTTCAACCAATCAAGAGAGAGTATTAAATCTTCTCGCATTTCCTGGATCATTCACTCTTCATTCTGTTTTGCACGTATATATATCTCTTTTCTCTTAATGGAATACATGAACAGAGACGAAGTAACACGAATATCTCCCGTAGTCAATTTATTTTCATGAGTCAGGCTGGTAGGAGCGAGAAGTTTGAGATAGCTAAGCTCCAACTTAGCTTCCATTTTTCACCTATGCTTTAGTGAACTTCGGGTTAGGTCGGATCATAGCAAAAGAAGGCAAATATAACATATAAAGATGTATTGAATACTTTGTGGTCGTCCAATATGAACAACTATTTAAAATCAACGGAAAAGGACCAAATATATCCTTGTATTTTCGAAAAAGGTTTAAATATATCATTTGTTATACTATGAGTTCAAATATATCCCTATCGTTATAGTTTGGGTTCAAATATACCCCTCATTTAAATGGAGGGACACATTTCATCGTCCTGTTGGCCAATTTTAAATATCTCCCAATTAATTAAAAAGACTCATAACCATTACCATACCCATTACCCATACCCGAAAAGCAAGCTTCAAAAGCTTCAAATGACCGCTACTGCCATACTATATGCAATTTAAGCATCAAACAAGGAAGACGAATCCGAAGGCCAGTGTGTGCAGACTCCATCCCCAATCGAAGGATGTTCTTGTAGGAATCACTGAGGGTATTTAGGAAAATGCACTACTGAGAAGGTCGTTCCTGACCTTGCTTTACCTTAATTGTTATTTGAACAAGTAAAAGTTCCGCCTTGGTCCGAGTGGAGATAGCATTTCTCTTCTGCATGTCCGTGAAGTGCAGGAAGGGAAAACGACTGATGTGGTGGTTATAGACGATGCTAAGAATGAGGAGAACAACGGAGATTTGGTCGGTGAGCTATCTTTGCCGGAAAGCGGTGAATCTTGTATGGATGGGTTGCAGGGCTTGGAGATTGGAGGCAAAGGCGGAAAGAAAAAAGAAGTGAAAGAGAAGGAGAAAGAAGAACGAACTGATAAGCTTACTCTAGTTGAAGGTTATGTTGTATGAATGTATTAATAATTCGACGAGATAACTCTAATTTTGTGTAAATTTCATGAATAATTTAGTACAAGTAGTATTAGATATGTAAAAGATTGTGTATCTCAAGCTTAAAATGATGGATTTTAAATTTAAAAATGGTTGTTATGATTAGAAAGGCCTTTGCACTTATCTAAAACAACCACAGTCCACAGGTAAAGGCTTTTGCTTTAGAAATAGTCAAAGGAATTGGAAACACAGTTTGTTTATTATTTCTAATCATAGCAGCCATTGATGAGAAGCTTTTGAAGCTTGTTTTTCGGGTATGGGTAATGGGTATGGGTCTTTTTAATTAATTAGGAGATATTTAGAATTGGCCAACAGGATGATGAAACGTGTCCCTCCGTTTATCTGAGGGGTATATTTGAACACAAAGTATATATAATGACCCAACAGGTCATTTTGACTTTTAGAATCCCGTTCCCACATTTACTGCTCAATTTATGCTTTATAATTATTATGTGACTGACCGGGATGGTTAGTTCGGGTCCGGTAAGGTTTTTAAAATAGGTTGGAACACATAGTTCCAAAGTTTAAAACTTAAGTTGAAAGGTTGGTTGGATGTCGACCTATGTATAAATGACCCCAGAATAGCATTTTGATGATTCCAACAGCTCCGTATGGTAATTTTGGATTTAGGAGCGTGTTCGAAATTTTATTTGAAAGTTTGTAGTTAAATTAGGCTTGAAATGGCTAAAATAGGAATTAACGTTTGAAAGTTTGACCGGGGAGTTGACTTTTTGATATCGGGGTCGGAATCCAGTTCCGAAAATTTTTATAGATCCGTTATGTCATTTGTGACTTGTGTGCAAAATTTGAGGTCAATCGCACTTGATTTGATAGGTTTCGGCATCGAATATAGAAGTTGAAAATTTTAAGTTTTATTAAGCTTGAATTTGAGTATGATTCGTGATTTTAACGTTGTTTGATGTGATTTAAGGTTTCGACTAAGTTCGTATGATGTTTTAGGACTTGTTGGTGTATTTGGTTGAGGTCCCGAGAGACTCGGGTGAGTTTCGGACGGCTAACGGATCAATTTTTGGACTTGGAGTTTGCTGAAATCCGGTGTCAGGTTTCCTTCTACGCGATCGCGTGAGAAGGTTCGCGATCACGTAGACTTAATTGGGCAGCTGAAAAATTTGCTCTATGCGATCGCGTGGGAAAGCATGCGATCGCGTAGGTTGGGCGAGCTGTGCTATGCGAACACGTGGCTAAGGTCGCGTTCGCGAAGAGGAACGGAGGGAGGAGCTGGGCCACGCGCTTAATGCTTCGCGATACCGTAGGTTTGAGGAGCAGTGCTTCGCGATCGCGTTAAATTTTCCGCAATCGCGTAGAGTTATGTTTGGGAAATAAAAATTTGTGTTGCGGGATCGCGTGAGTTGGTCCGCGATCGCATAGAAGAAATCACTGGGCAGAATGTTTAAGTTCTGAAAATGGGATTATTACCGATTTGGAGCTCGGATTGAGATAATTTTTGGGAGATTTTCAGAGAAAATAACTGGGTAAGTGTTCTTAATTCAATATTGGTTAAATTACCTGAATCCATCACTGTTGTTATCATTTAATTGGTGAATTAAGTTGGAAAAATTTGAAAACCCTCTTGGATAAATTTGAGGATTTGAGGGCCGAATTGTTATCGGAATTTAGTAATTTTAGTATGAGTAGACTCGTGGTTGAATGGGCATTCATATTTCATACCTTTCGTCGGATTCCGAGACATGGGCCCCACCGGCGAGTTTTGAGTTAATTTCGGATTTTTATTGAAAATATAGTATTTGCTTATGAAATTGATTCCTATAATATTTGGTGATTATATCGAATTATTTTGGCTAGATTCCATCCATTTAGAGTTAGATAATCGAGGAAAAGACCTACTAGTGTATTAAATTTGAGCAAGTTGAGGTAAGTCTCTTGTCTAACCTTGTAATGGAAAATTTACCTCATAGATGATTTAAATTAACAATTGTTGCTAATTGTGGGGGCTACGTACGCACGAGGTGATGAGAGTCCCTACGTAGCTGCTATTTATGCTAAAGTCCGGGTAGTTTAGGACTCAAATCATGCATTACGTGTGTTAATTGTATCCTTTATTTAATTAAAATATTTAAACTATATTGTGAATTGTTAGGGAAAATAGTAAAAGATTAAAATCTCATATACTTGAATTTTTTGTATAAAGTAATTAATTATTAAAAGAAATTGTACATCCTCTTGTATTAATCTTATAATATATATATATATATATATATATATATCCTCGTTTCGGAGGTACATAAGAAATGTCCTCCTTTTTTGTGGAGCGGGCCGAACACCTCGGCAGTATAGATACATCTATGGATCACACCGCATGTTCCTCGGCAGTGTACACGACACTCTGGATCGAATCATACGACCTCGGCAGAAATCGTGCCTAATAATAATAATTATACGATACCTTGATATTTTAATTGCAGCTTGTGAAGTTAAATAAATGAAGTGGAAATTGTCGCAATTGAAGGAATTTAATTATTTCTGCTAGTTAAAGAAAATTATTGTAAATTTTATAAATCATGTTGATTTATTTATTTTTAGTTTTATTATATTTATTATTATTGACCCTTAGTGAGTGTCAACGTCGACCTCTCGTCACTACCTCTTCGAGATTAGGCCTGATACTTACTGGGTTGTTTATGTACGCATGCTACACTTGCTACACTATTTGTGTAGGAACTCAGACAGGTGCTATAGTTGGACCTATCGGCGCGCACCCACGTTATCTAGAGGCTTAGTGGTGAGTTGCATTTCTGAGTCGTTCTGCAGCAACTAGTGCCTCTTCTTAAACTTTTATGCTGTCTATTTTATTTCATACAGTAATTAGAAGTTTTGTATAATCTACTAGATGCTCATACACTTGTCATTAGGTCTTGGCACACCCTAGTAGAAGTTTTGGATTTAATTATCTTTCTTGGTTATTTTAATTTACTAGATCTTTTCATATTGTCTTAATTCTTACAAGTAAGCAGAGTTTAATTACTCGATTAATTTTTAAAGAGTTGAATATGTGTTTAAATCACTAGTTGGCTTGCCTAGTTGTAATGTTAGGTGCCATCACGACCGATAGATGAAATTGGGTCGTGACAACATGGTATCAGAGCATTAGGTTCACGTAGGTCTCACAAGTTATGAGCAGGCCTAATAGAGTCTTGCGGATCGATACAGAGATATCTGTACTTATCTTCGAGAGGCTATAGGGTGTTAGAAAACTACCTTTTTTCATCTTCCATCATGCAATTGATGTAGAACTAAATATCTTCGAGAACGCGCTCTAATGAGATTCCAGACCAGGGAAGAGCTACTCCCCCTATTGTTAGAGGCCGAGGCAGAGGCCGATGGAGGGATTCAGCCCGTGGTAGGGGAAGAGGACGTTCCAAGATTGTTCTAGTTATGCCACCAGTGGGTCCAGCAGAGGATCCCATTATTGAGGAATAGGGAGAGGTGCCCGTGGCAGAGCCAGCTCCGGTGGATTTCACGTCTGCACCGGGATTCTAGGAGGTTATGGACCATATGTTGCGGTTCATGTACACTATGACTCAGGCCGGTTTATTTCCGGCAGACCCATCCACATCTCAAGCGAGCGGGGGAGCACAAGCCCCTACTGTATAGGCTCATGGGCAGGAAGATGTTGTATATCAGACCCAGGGTGCACTACCCGTGGGTGGATCCCAGCCAGTGGCAGTAGCTACACCTGAGCCCAGACCAGCTGCAGCCGCCGAGCCGCAGAAGCCATTGGATAGATGTACTAGACTACATCCTCCTGTCTTTGAGGGTGAGCGACATGAGGATCCCCAGGACTTCATTGATCGGTGCAGGGACAGACTACACAACATGAGAATATTGGAGTCTCATGGGGTAGATTTTGCTACTTTTCAGCTGGAGGGAAGGGCCCGTAAATGGTGGAAGTCCTATCTTCTTGGAAGACCAGCAGATTCTCCTCCCATGAATTAGGACATTTTCACCCGTATTTTCCTGGACAAGTATATTCTACCCTCTCAGAGGGAAGAGTTGCGCTTTCAATTTGAGCAACTCCAGTAGGGTCAGATGTCAGTGACGGATTATGAGGCGAGGTTCTCTAATTTATCTCGACATGCACTTATGATACTCCCTACTGAGGCGGAAAGAGTGCGGAGGTTTGTTGCGGGTTTACATACTAGCATTCAGGCCACTATGGCCCGAAAGGTTGAGATGTGTACTTCTTATGAGATAGTCATGGAGATAGCACCGGAGGATTGAGGGTGTGTGTCAGCAGAGCCGAGAGCAATTTATGAGAGATAAGCAGTTTAGATATTCTGGAGAGTTCAGAGGTACTCCATTTGGGGGTAGAGGTCAGTTCGTGAGAGGGCAGTCCAGCAGCCCCCCATATCGAGCATCGCCACCTCCTCGGGGTGCTCTAATGCCACCTTATTTCAGTGTTATGCCAGAGAGTTCTTATCGCCCACCAGCTATTTAGGGTTCTTCCAGTGGGTATTCAGGTCACCAGGGCCAGACTCTTAGTCAGCAACCCATCACACCGAAGAGTTGTTATGAGTGCGAAGGTCCCATTCACATGCGGAGATTCTGCCCCAGGCTTCGGGGTAGACCAATGCAACAAGGTCAACAGTCTATGATTACCACACCAGTTGCTCCACCAGTCGTCCGACCACCAAGAGGTGGAGGACAGGTGGGTAGGGGCCGTCCTAGAGGTGGAGGTCCGCCAGGAAGAGGCCATCCAGTTGGCGCTCCAGCTCGGTTCTATGCTTTTCCGGCCATACCAGATGCAGAGGCCTCAGATGCAGTGATTACAGGTATTATTTCTGTTTGTGGCAGATATGCTTCTGTATTATTTGATCCCAGGATCTACGTATTCATATGTGTCATCTCTATTTTGCTCAATTCTTGGATATTTCTCGTGAGTCCTTGGGTACTCCTGTTTATGTGTCTACTCTTGTGGGAGATTCTGTTATTGTGGATCGGATCTACCGGTCCTGTATTGTTACATTATGTGTTTATGAAACTAGAGCATATCTTCTATTGCTTGAGATGACCGACTTTGAAATTATCCTGGGCATGGACTGGTTATCTCCATATCATACCATCCTAGATTTCCATGCCAAGACTGTTACCTTGGCTATTCCGGCATTGCCTAGGCTGGAGTGGAAGGGTTCATCTGTTAGTGCATCTTATCGGGTTATTTCTTTTATGAAGGCTCAACACATGGTGGAGAAGGGTTGTTTGGCTTATCTATCCTATGTTCGGGATACTACTATAGAGACTCCGACTATTGATTCAGTGCTTGTAGTTTGGGAGTTCTCCGATGTATTTCCTTCAGATCTTCCAGGCATGCCACCAGATCGTTGTATTGATTTTTGTATTGACTTGGCTTCAGATACCCAACCTATATCCATCCCACCATATCGCATGGCTCTAAAAGAATTTAAAGAATTGAAAGAACAACTTAAGGAGTTACTAGGTAAAGGGTTCGTCAGACCGAGTGTATCGCCTTGGGGTGCACCGGTGTTATTTGTGAAGAAGAAGGATGGAAAGCGCGAATATGTATTGATTATCTCCAATAGAACAATGTCACTATTAAGAATAAGTACCCGTTGTCGTGTATTGATGATCTATTTGACCAGTTGCAGGGTGCTAGGGTGTTCTCAAAGATCGACTTGAGGTCGGGGTACCATTAGTTAAAGATTCGAGATTCGGATGTTCTGAAGACTGCTTTCCGGACTAGATATGATCATTATGAGTTTCTGGTGATGTCCTTCAGTTTGACTAACGCCCCGGCAACATTTATGGATCTAATAAACAGGGTATTCAAGCCATATATTGATTCGTTTATCATTGTTTTCATTGATGATATTTTGATCTACTCACGCAGTAAGTAAGAGCACGAGCAGCATATGAGGGTGGTGCTTCAGACGTTGCGGAAACAAAAGTTATATGCTAAGTTCTCCAAATATGAGTTTTGGCTAAATTTTATAGCATTTTTGGGGCATATTGTATCGGGCGAGGGCATTAAGGTTGATCCCAAAAAGATTGAGGCAGTTCAGAATTGGCATCGTCCTACTTCGGCGACTAAGATCAACAGTTTTCTAGGTTAAGCAGGTTATTATCGTCGATTCGTGGAGGGTTTTTCATCTATTACAGCACCTTTGACCAAATTAACCCAAAAGGGTGCTCCGTTCCTATGGTCCGATGATTGTGAGGTGAGCTTTCAGAAGCTCAAGACAGCATTGACTACAGCACCAATGTTAGTGTTGCCTTCCAGTTCGGGGATGTATACAGTGTATTGTGATGCTTCACACGTTGGATTGGGTTGTGTATTAATGCAGGAGGGGCAAGTTATTGCATATACTTCACGTCAGCTGAATCCCCACGAGAAGAATTATCCAGTGCATGATTTGGAGTTAGCTGTAATTGTTCACGCTTTTAAGATTTGGAGGCATTATCTTTATGGGGTGTCTTGTGAGGTTTACACTGACCATCGCAGCATGTAGCATTTGTTCAAGCAGAGGGACCTAAATTTGAGGCAGCGCATATGGCTGGAGTTACTGAAAGATTATAATATCACTATCATGTATCATCTAGGCAAAGCAAATGTAGTTGCAGACGCCTTAAGTAGAAAGGCAGAGAGTATGGATAGTTTGGCTTTTATTGCAGCAGAGGAGAGGCCATTAGCTTTGGATATTCAATCCTTGGCAAACCGACTTGTGAGATTGGATATTTCAGAGCCCAGTCGAGTTCTTGCATGTATTATAGCTCAGTCTTCACTATTTGAGCAGATCAAGGCTCGCCAGTTTGATGACCCACACTTATTGGTTCTTCAAGAAACGGTACTATGAGGTGGTGCTAAGGAGGTTACTATAGGCGGAGATGGTGTTCTGTGACTTCAGGATCGTCTATGTGTTCCTAATGTGGATGGACTGAGGGAAAATATCCTAGAGGATGCACACAATTCTCGGTATTCTATTCATCCAGGTGCTACGAAGATGTATTGTGACCTGAGGCAGCATTATTGGTGGCGAAGAATGAAATAGGACATAGTTGAGTATGTAGCTAGGTGTCTATTGCCAGCAAGTTAAACATGATCACCAAAGGCCAGGCGGCCTACTTTAGCTGATGGCTATACCGGAGTGGAAATGGGAATGCATTACTATAGACTTTGTAGTTGGATTCCCGCCGACCTTGCGGAAGTTTGATGCAGTTTGGGTCATTGTCGACAGGTTGACCAAGTTGGAACACTTTATTCCGGTTGTGACTACATATACTTCAGAAAGTTTGGCCCAGATTTACATTCAGAAGATAGTTCGATTGCACGGTGTGCCAATTTCCATCATATCAATAGAGTCCCTCAGTTTACTTCACATTTCTGGAGAGCGGTACAGAGTGAATTGGGAACCCGTGTAGAGCTTAGCATAGCCTTTCATCCGTAGACCGACGAGCACTCGGAGCAGACAATTCAGATTTTGGAGGATATGCTCAGGGCATATGTGATTGACTTTGGATGTCAGTGGGATCGTTTCTTGACTTTGACCGAGTTTTCTTATAACAACAGTAACCAATCCAGCATCGAGATGGCTCCATTTGATGCTTTATATGGTCGGCGATGTCGTTCGCTCATCGGATGGTTTGAGCCCTCTAAGGCTAAGTTATATGGTACTGATTTGGTAAAGGATGCCTTGGAAAAGGTAAAGTTAATTCAGGAGCGACTTCGCACAGCACAGTCCAGACAGAAGAGTTATGCGGATCAGAACATGATTTATCTTTTATGGTGTGTGAAAAAGTCCTCTTGAAGGTTTCGCCTATGAAGGGAATCATGAGATTTGGAAAAAAGGGCAAGTAGAGCCCAAGGTTTATAGGCACATTTGAGGTTTTGAGACGAGTTGGGGAGGTTGCTTACGAGCTTGGTTTGTCTCCAATTCTATCGGGAGTTCATCCAGTTTTCCATGTATCTATGCTCCGGAAGTATCATACCGAACTGTCACATGTGATAGACTTCAGTACAGTTCAGCTAGATAAAAGCTTGGGTTATGAAGAGGAGCCAGTTGCCATTGTTGATAGACAGGTTCGCAAGTTGAGGTCCAAGAAGATTTCTGCAGTAAAAGTCCAGTGGAGGGGCCAACCAGTCGAGGAAGTGACTTGGGAGGCCGAGGAAGACATGCGGAGCAGATATCCACACTTACTTAGCACCCCAGGTACAATTCTAAGCTCGTTCGAGGACGAACATTTGTTTAAGAGGTGGAGAATATAATGACCCAACAAGTCATTTTGACTTTCAGAATCCCGTTCCCACATTTACTGCTCAATTTATGCTTTATAATTATTACGTGACTGACCGGGGTGGTTAGTTCGGGTACGATGAGGTTTTAGAATGGGTTGGAATACTTAGTTCCAAAGTTTAAAACTTAAGTTGAAAGGTTAGGTGGATGCCGACCTATGTGTAAACGACCCCGATATAGAATTTTGATAATTCCAACAGCTCTGTATGGTGATTTTAGACTTAGAGCGTGTTCGAAATTTTATTTGGAAGTCTGTAGTTAAATTAGGTTTGAAATGGCTAAAATAGGAATTTAAGTTTGGAAGTTTGATCGGGGAGTTGACTTTTTGATATCGGGGTCGGAATCCAGTTCCGAAAATTTTCATAGCTCTGTTATGTCTTTTGTGACTTGGGTGCAAAATTTGAGGTCAATCGGACTTGATTTGATAGGTTTCGGTATCGAATGTAGAAATTGGAAATTTTAAGTTTTATTAAGCTTGAATTTGAGTATGATTCGTGATTTTAACGTTGTTTGATGTGATTTGAGGTTTCGACTAAGTTCGTATGAGGTTTTAAGACTTGTTGGTGTATTTGGTTGAGGTCCCGATGGACTCAGGTGAGTTTCGGACGGTTAACGGATCAATTTTTGGACTTGGAGTTTGCTGAAATCTGGTGTCTGGTTTCCTTCTACGCGATCGCGTGAGAAGGTTCGCGATCGCGTAGACTTAATTGGGCAGCTGGAAATTTTGCTCTATGCGATCGCGCGGGAAAGTAAGCGATCGTGTAGGTTGGGCTAGCTGTGCTATGCAAATGCGTGGCTAAGGTCGCGTTCGCGAAGAGGAACGGAGGGAGGACCTAGGCCACGTGCTTAATGCTTCGCGATCGCGTAGGTTTGAGGAGCAGTGCTTTGCGATCATATAGAGTTATGTTTGGGCAATAAAAAATTGTGCTACACGATCGCGTGAGTTGTCCGTGATCGCAGAGAAGAAATCACTGGGCAGAATGTTTACGGTCTCAAAATGGGACTTCGGAGAATGTTTCGTCCCATTTTCCATTATTACCGATTTGGAGTTCAAATTGAGGCGATTTTTGGGGAATTTTCAGAGAAAATAATGGGGTAAGTGTTCTTAACTCAATATTGGTTAAATTACCTAAATCCATCACTGTTTTTATCATTTATTTGGTGAATTAAGTTGGAAAAGTTTGAAAACCCTCTTGGATAAATTTGAGGATTTGAGGGCCGAATTGTTATCAGAATTTAGTAATTTTGGTATGGGTAGACTCGTGGTTGAATGGATATTCATATTTCGTAACTTTCGCCGGATTTCGAGATGTGGGACCCACAAGAAATGTTTGAGTTATTTTTGAATTTTTATTAAAAAATATAGTATTTTCTTATGAAATTGATTCCTATAATTTTTGGTGACTGTATCGAATTATTTTGGCTAGATCCGAGCCATTTAATATTGGATAATCGAGGAAAAGGCCTACTAGTGGATTAAATTGGAGCAAGAACCTTGTAAGGGAGAATTTACTCCATAGGTGATTTAAATTAACAATGGTTGCTAATTGTGGGGGCTACGTACGCACGAGGTGACGAGAGTCCCTGCGTAGCTACTATTTATGCTAAAGTCCGGGTAGTTTAGGACTCAAATTATGAATTACGTGTATTAATTGTATCCTTTATTTAATTAAAGTATTTAAACTATATTGTGAATTGTTAAGGAAAATAGTAAAAGATTGAAACCTCATATACTTGAATTTTTGTATAAATTAATTAATTGTTAAAAGAAATTGTACATCCTCTTGTATTAAACTTATAATATATATATCCTCGTTCCGGAGGTACATAAGAAAATGTCCTCCTTTCTTGTGGAGCGGGCCGAACGCCTCAGCAGTATATATGCATCTATGGATCGCGCTGCACGTCCCTCGGCAGTGTACACGACACTCTAGATCGGGTCGTACGACCTCGACAGAAATCGTGCCTAATAATAATAACAACTATAGGATACCTTGATATTTTAATTGCAGCTTGTGAAGTTAAATAAATAAAGTGAAAATTATTGCATTTAAAGGAATTTAATTATTTCTGCTAGTTAAAGAAAATTATTGTAAATTCTATAAATTATTGTTGATTTAAATATTTTTATTTTTATTTTATTTATTATTATTGACCCTTAGTGAGTATCAAAGTCGACTTCTCGTTACTACCTCTTCAAGGTTAGGCTTGATACCTACTGGGTACACGTTGTTTACGTACTCATACTACACGTGCTGCACTTTTTGTGCAGGAATTGAGACAGGTACTATAGTTGAACCTATCGGCGCGCACTCACGTTATCTAGAGGCTTGGTGGTGAGCTACCTTTCTGAGTCGTTCTGCAGCAACTAGTGCATCTTCTTTAAATTTTATTTTGTCTATTTTATTTCAGACAGTATTTAGAATTTTTGTATAATCTACTAGATGCTCGTACACTTGTGACACTAGGGCATGGCGCACGCTAGTAGAATTTTGGATTTAATTATTTTTCTTGATTATTTTAATTTACTAGATCTTTTCATATTGTCTTAATTCTTGCAAGTAAGAAGAATTTAATTACTCGATTAATTTTTAAAGAGTTGAATATGTGTTTAAATCACTAGTTGATTTGTCTTGCTGTAATGTTGGGCGCCATCACGACCTATAGATAAAATTGGGTCGTGATAGTATAACGACAAGGGTATATTTGGACTCATAGTATAATGAATGATATATTTAAACTGTTTTCGAAAGTACATGGGTATATTTGGAACTTTTCGATAAAATCAATAACACAAAACAATTACAAAGAAAAAATTATTTGACAGATATGACTGGATCAAGGGTGATGGGAGCAAGAGAAGGTTCTTGAACAATGGCATTTAAATTATCCACTTTCCCTCCCAATTTAGCCTCAAGAAAAGCCACAACAATCCCTCCAACAGCCTTTCTCATAAGGTCCTTTGGTCCCTTCCCACTCTTTGAAATCAAACTCGCAATTGCAGCAATTTCGTCATCTAACATATCAGTATGTCCATAATTTTTAGCCAGAAAATAACAGCAAGGTGGTTTGCACTCGTTAAAAAACTCCGAATGGTTGACACCGTTTGGTGCGAAGGGTGGGAAGATACACACACGTTGGTTTGACAAGCCGGCGCCGATCACCGCCACAGGTATCGTCTGATCGAAATTGCGAGGAATATATTGAAGAATTTTTGGAGCAGATCGGTTGGACGGAGAAAAACCTGGAAGTAAGTGACGTAAATTTAGTTCATGTAAATATATATAACCCGGGGTCAAGGTTGGGTGAGTCAATTTGGGCATAACCAAGTTAGCCTATATCTAGACGCTTTGACCAATTTGGGCAGCCTATTTAGAACAAATTAATCAATAAAAATTTATCAAAAACACAAACGAATATATAGTACTTTTTTTAAATTAAAATTTCCCGGATAAAGGTCTGGCTGTGTTGTATTTCAAAAAAGCGCATCGAGGGGCTACCTTACCTCAAGAAAAAATATTACCATCACCCCAAAAAACAGGATAGGATGTTCATTTGTTACTATAATTTATATGACATAATTTGAATAAAAAAGAAAAAATTCTGAAATTCATGCTATTAAGCATGTCATAATATATGTATGACTATGAGATATTTAACACGTATCTATAAAAAAAAATTCATTAATGATAAAACGAGAAATTCAAATTTAAATTGCTTGCAAATATAAAAATGTGTAATCATTTCTTTTTAAATGGACTAATTATAAGAAAGTATATAGTTACATAAAATGAAACCGAGCGAGTCTATTTTTTGGGTTTAGTTTATATCATGATAAATAAAAGAATAAGCTTGTGTTAATTTAATTTTGAAATGAAATAAATAATAAAAGAGTAAGGAAACAAATTGAAAAATGATTTTGAGTTGGACGGTTGAGTTATAATCTAGGATTTTGACCCATTTTAACCTGCCAATCTAGACTTGGACGAGTTATGACCCAACACGTACGCCTATTGATTCAATACATTTGGTCGCCCAAATTTAGCTCAATTCGTCCATTTGACATCTTAATTACCTGCAACTGGATCAATTCCTAGAAGTGCTTGAAATTTGATACTGGAGAGGTTGCCATGTCCTAAAGCTAGTGAAAATGCTATTTTACCACCTCTGCTGTGGCCGGAGACGGCGAGCTTGAGTAGATCCGGCTGCACTTTCTCCGGCAGTACGGATTCGAGGGCATTACTTAACCATTCGGTAACTTTGGCTGCTTTTTTCACTTCCTGGATTTGAGAAGCCAGTAGAGAAAACTGCAAACGGAATGCAAAATATTCTTACTCTGAGCACGTTGAAATTATAAATTTTTGCATCAAAATGGTGGATTAAGTTAAACTTATATGCAACCAAATAAGTTATTCACAATCACTGGTGAACTTCATATATACATACATATATAGGAAATATTATTGTATTCAATTTCAGATTAATCTTGAAAATAATCCAAAATATGGGCACCTTGAACCCATGATCTCTGTAAAATTAGATATTTATATACATATTTTTAAAAATTGGTATAATATTAACTGTTGGCACATATACTTTAAGAAGGTTGAATGGTGCACTTGGTTGAAGGTTGAGTTATTTACCAAGATGTATAGGGATCAATTCCTATTAGATACATTTTTGTCCCCTTTTTTGATCGTAGTGGACCTATGTACTAGAAATTCTAGATCCGACTCTAAATACGTACAAAATATTTCGTCATATATACATTCATATATAGGTTCATTTTTAATCTGACTCTATCCAACAGACTAACAACTATAAACACAAATGAGTGGGTGGGTTTTTTTTTTTGGGGTGGGGTGGTGGGGGTGGTCAACAACTATATAGCCGTGGGAAGAAATATGTTGAAGGAGAGATTTGTACCAGATAGGCTTTAGCAAGAAGCCATGTAAAAAGAGTAAAACTGGATAAGTTCCTGGTATGATTGGTGAAACAACTAACAATGAAGTTGGGGGTGAAAGATTATCATTATTTAATGATCCCTTTTTCCCCTTTGTTATTTTCACAACCAAATCTCTTAATCTAAAAACAGATAATGATCCATTATAATGTGATAGCGGTTTCTCATGAACCTTTTCCATCTTTCTTTCTTTCTCTCTCTTATTTTTTATACGTAGATTTTTTGCATGCAGCAAACAACGTTCTGTTCTGTTATTTATAATTGCAATCGTACGCAAGGGCCGAGCTAGAAACCGTATTAATACCGGTTCTGCTTAATTCATTAGATTTTACTTAAACAATATATTTGTATTAAAACTTTATTAAATATATACAAATATAAAATCTAGAATCTAATTATTAGTAGCTTTTAAAATAACCGTTCTCGCCCATAAAATTAAAATTCTGGCTCCGCCTCACAATTATTACTTGACTTTCTGCAGTTCATGAAGCTACACGGAAAATGCTCGTTCACGGCTTCGTCATTATAATGATGACTTCTGGGACTTGAATTGATTGCGTTCCCGCAAGATGCCAAAAGTGTTTTTAAAAAAAACTTAAGAAAAAAACAAGAATGTTAAGACGTTCTGTTCAAAATTTAAGAAAAAGACAAAACTAGGGGAACGAACGTATTTTTAGCAGCTCTTTCTAAAAAATATCACAATGTAAGCCTAACAATAATGAGACGTATATAACACAGTATTTGAGTATCTTTGATCTTAAAAGATGCCACGTCATTATGAGTAATTCTTTAATGCTAAAATTGGAATGTTAAAAAAACAAGTAATTTTTAAATATATAAATGTGGTATTCTTTATGAGACGAACTAAAACAAAAAAAAAATTAATATAAAATAAAATAGATGGAGACTCAATTCAATTTGTGATTATTATTAATCTCTAATTTGGTGGGGTGCGTGTGTCTGTGTTTTTCTTGGGAATAATACCAAGCAAAATATTTTCAAACTATCGAATTCGGAAAAATAATTAACATCTCGAGCAAATGGATGTATAAACTCAATTTTTGTCCAACAAGAAACTTCTTTGTAATAATAGCTCTCTTATTTTTGACAAATGTCACGTTTCGTAATCGTTTCTATCCTAGGACCTGACTTTTAGGTAATTTCGTGATAAATGAAGTTGGGAATTTGTAGTTTGCATTTGTTTCCCTGTATTTCATTATTTAGGTCAGTATTGTCATGCTTAATTTGATATTCATCACATTTTAATCGTTCAATTTGAGAGTAGAATGAAATACCAGCACTCTAGCAGATGCAAGTCTCTAATTTAATTCTTTGTACTGGTGCGACCCCTCCCCCCCTTTGCATATATACTTAAAAAAAGATTATTATTTGACTTTTCATTTCGGCAATGAAGTTGTATCTGCGATTGCATTTTTTGT
Source organism: Nicotiana otophora (assembly GCA_000715115.1). NCBI lineage: Eukaryota > Viridiplantae > Streptophyta > Magnoliopsida > Solanales > Solanaceae > Nicotiana > Nicotiana otophora. The sequence continues at coordinate 55,709 of AWOL01S0122464.1, forward strand.
AATCATTCAATTTTTATAAATACAATTTGGTATATTCTCTCTCGAGGGATTCCAAGAATTGGTACTTTCGGTGGGCGAAGTGCACAAACAGCCATAAGACCGTTATTTTAGGGATTAAATAGTATATATTTGTCTTGATATTTTCAACTAAATATTTTAATTTCACGATAATTCAGGATATTTATGTCCTAAAAATTGAACTGAAAACTGAAATTCAAGAATGCATTGACTAACTTTTAAATTGCAAGCCTCTAGGATGGTTACCT
>AWOL01S0122464.1:63537-78264 GCA_000715115.1 Nicotiana otophora
TCCCCCCCCTTCCATTTGCATATATCAAAAAAAATATTTGTTATTGATTTTCCATTACGGCAAATTCGTCCAAGCCCTTTATTGTTTTTGGAAATTCATTCAAGTTCAAATAAATGCGCTGAAGTAGTATCTTCGTTTGCATTTTTTGTAATCATTCAATTTTTATAAATAAACTTTAAACAATGAAATCACTTAAAATTTAATTACAGGTAAAGCTGGTATATTATAGAAGAACTAACCCGAATAACCGTCCATCTAACTATTTAAACTAAAAATAGCTGGTGTAGGTATAATATATACATAATTTATGAATTATATGTGTATAATTATCTATAATCGATGTATAATCTATGTATATAACTAAAAAAAAAATATATAATCGGCTATTTGTGTAAAGATCTATATTCTCTCGGGGGAATCGAAAAAAGATTACCCAAGGCATAATAGGTCTTTTCATAGGCCAGTTTTATTGAATGGCAAATCTAAGTCGATAGGGGATAGAGAGTTTTTCAATTAAAGTGACATTGTTCGAAATGGGATTATTAATTTAATTCAGAGCCGTCACTTGGAATAATTTATGGTGTCCCAAGTCATCGGTTTATTTTAAAATTCCAAATCGAGGAAATTTGACTCTATTTAAAGTCTGCGAAAACCAGAAGCCTGGGTAAGAAATTTTGTTAACCCGGGAGAAGGTGTTAGGCATTCCCGGATTCCATAGTTTTAGCACGATCACTTTAATCATACCTGACTTGATTGAATTGTTTAATTACGTATTTTTAGAACCTATGTGTATTGTACTTTTTACCACTTTTAATTGTGGCGTTTATGGATTTAATCTTTAAAACGGATCACATGTATATAAATCCGCTTTATTTGGGACGTTAAAATCATATCACGCGTACGTGTAAACAATCAATCACGCTTTATTATTTGAGATTGTTTTGGCCAAAGTTGCGCGAACGCGTACTTTGATTTATTTGTGAAAATCATAATCATGTCACGCGAACGCGTACTTTGATTTATTTGTGAAAATCATAATCATGTCACGCGAACGTGTACACAATCACGATAATAGATTAAAATGTGCCTAAAGCAACTACGAATATTCATTTGGAAAATCACAATCGTATCACGCGAACGTGTACATAATCACAATAATTTGATTAAATGCGCGCCTAAAAGCATTTCTACGAATATTCAAAGAATTATTATCTAAAGTTCTATGATTAAGTGAAAGGAATCTATCCTTATGATATTGATTGACAAATGTTTAAATCATAAACCTGCGCATATAAATGCTATTGAATGATAACACATAGTTAAGACTTGACCGGGGCAATTCGTAAAGGAAAGCATGTGATATTTGATTCAAGAAATAGAAAATAAAACGAAATTAATGAGTTCGTAAAGTAAGGTGAAGCAGCTGGTTGGGCTTTAATTTTAAGGAAATCAATTAGCGGATCAGTTATATTAGTTGGCTAATATTCAAATAATAGCGTTGTGGGCTGCATAATTAGAGTCTTATGCTGAGATTTCAAACATGCCCAAAATGTGAGGTACACATGGGCCAGAATAAGGCCTTAGGCGTTCCCAACCTTGGCCTGCTCATGCGATGGGGCCAAATCTCTAAATGGGCTCCATGTTGAGCCCAAATACATGCATAATTTCAAACCCCCTTTTTTAGTGACGGCTTTGAAAGTGACCGCTTCGACCCACTTTGTGAAATAATCAATGTCAACCAGGATGAATTTGTGCCCATTTGAAGCTTTCGGCTAGATTGGCCCAATAACATACATGCCCCAAGCAACGAACGGACAGGGCGCCGACATAGGATGTAACTCTGAAGGCGGTGCATGAATCAGGTCACCATGTATCTGGCATTGATGGCACTTCCGGACGAAACTGAAACAATCATTTTCCATGGTCATCTAATAATAACCTGCCCGGAGAATTTTCTTTGCCGGGACATATCCATTCATGTGAGGCCCACATACTCCAGAATGCACTTCGTTCATGATCTTTTCAGCTTCTCGGGCGTCTACGCACCTCAAAAGATTCAGATCCGGAGTTCTCTTGTATAGGACTTCTCCGCTCAAAAAGAAACTGCTGGCAAGCCTTCTCATAGTTCTTTTTTGAACTCCATTGGCCTGCTCAGGATATTCCTTTGTTTTCACAAACCTTTCAATATCATGATACCATGGTTGAGCATCTGGTTCTATTTCAATTGCATTACAATAACCATGCCTTTCTCGAATTTGGATTTCCAGCGGGTCAATATGAACATTTTTCGGGTACGGCAGCATTGAGGCCAAGGTAGCTAGTGCATCAGCTAACTCATTGTGGAATCGAGGAATGTACCTGAACTCGACGGACTTGAACAGTTTGCTAAGATCTTCCACATGTTGCCTGTACGGGATAATCTTGATGTCTCGAGTTTCCCATTCACCTTGGGCTTGCAGAATAATCAGGTTGGAATCCCCCATAATTAACAACTCCTCTACATCCTGATTAACTGCCATATTCATGCCCATAATACAGGCTTCATACTCAGTGGTGTTATTTGTATAGAAGAACCGAAGGTGGGCTGTGGCTGGATAGTGCTCACCTACGGGCGAAATCAGAATCATACCAATCCCGACACCTTTTGCATTTACAGCTCCATCAAAGAACACTTTCCAAGCATTAGTGTCTTCTGGAATTATTTCAACCGAGTTTACTTCCTTGTTCGAAAAATAAGTACTTAAGGGTTGGTATTTATCATCAACCGGGTTCTCAACTAGATGATCCGCCAAGGCTTGAGCTTTCATCATTATGCAGGTGACATAAACAATGTCGAACTCAGTGAGCAGGATTTGCCATTTTGCTAACCTTCCCATGGGCATTGGTTTTTGGAATATGTATTACAAAGGGTCCATTCTTGTTATGAGATACGTTGTGTAGGCCAAAAGATAATATCTGAGCTTCTGGGCGACCCAAGTTAGGGCGCAATAAGTTCTTTCCAGCAACGTATATTTGGCTTCATAACTGGTGAACTTTTTGATCAGGTAATATATGGCTTGCTCTCTCTTCCTGGTCATATCACGTTGCCCGAGGACACAGCCGAAAGAATTTTTCAGGACTGTCAGGTACAAGAACAAAGGTCTTCCGGGCTTAGGCGGAACCAACACTCGCGGATTTGACAGATATTCTTTGATTTTATCAAAATATTCTTGACACTAATATGTCCATTTGATCGCCGCGTCTTTCTTCAACAACTTAAATATGGGCTCACACGTGGTAGTAAGCTAGGCAATGAATCTACTGATGTAATTCAACCTGCCTAGCAGACTCATGACCTATTTCTTGGTTTTCGGAGGTGGTAAATCCCGAATAGACTTTATCTTTGTCGGATCTAGTTCAATACCTCTCCGGGTGACTATAAACCCCAGACGTTTCCCATATGGAACTCCGAATGCACATTTAGCTGGGTTCAGTTTCAAATCATACATGCGCAGCCGCTCAAAGAACTTCCTCAGATCTCGCACATGGTCTTCTTGCGTTCAGGATTTAATGATCACATCATCCACATACACCTCAATATCTTGGTGCATCATATCATGGAAGATAGCAGTCATAGCTCTCATGTAGGTTGCCCCGGTATTTTTCAGACCGAATGGCATGACTCTATAACAGTAAATGCCCCACGGTGTAATGAAAGCTGTCTTTTCTGCGTCTTCTTCATCCATCAGAACCTGGTGATACCCAGCGTAACAATCCACAAAATACTGTATGTCACGACCCAAACCGATGGGCCGCGACGGGCACCCGGTACCTTACTCAACCGAATACAAATATAGCATATCATTCTTATCATACTTTCATTGGCAAATGGGCCAAACTGGCCATCATGGGCTAACCAGAATGAACATGGGGGAGTACTCCATATAGGACGACCCAACCAGATATAAAAACTTACACATGTGGCATACGAGTCTATAAGGCCAACATGATCATTTGTAAACTCAAAACATAGGCCGACAAGGCCATATAATCTTCATATACCTGACATCTATACATGTCCTAATTATACTGACCAAATAAGCAACTTCGGAGCAAATGGAGCGGACCAACATCTTCTGCTGAGCTGATAGCCTACTTGGAGGACTCTCGACCTGTCTATCGAGACCTGCGGGCATGAAACGCAGCGTTCCCAGGCAAAAGGGACATCAGTACAAATAATGTACCGAGTATGTAAGGAATAGAAATCAGTAAATAATAGACATGAGAGAAACATGGAGTAAAAGACTCGACATGTACGTCTGCATAACGCTGTGAATCATTTCATTTTTATAATGTCATACATATGCGTATAAATGTCATACCATGCATATGTATATGCGTTCATAACATCATCAAGCCTCTGAGTGAATCCCATCATATCATTTTGGCCATTGTGGGTAAATCATCAACGTATATCAGCTGATCAGGTGGTGGTGCGTATATAACGCCGTAACCATTTCCCATATCCCATATATATATATATATATATATATATAACATCGCCTGGTCATGGGTCAGTGTACATGTAAAAATGAATGCAATGCATGAGAAGTACATCAATAAAATCTCTCGGAACGTCATAAGACCATTATACCTCTGATTAATATCATGAAACAAACTTTATCAACTTACGTATTTTCTGAGACCCATGAACAGGCGATAGAATAATAAGACATATGGGAATTGAAGAGCATAGACATCTCTAATACTTCTATGAATAGATTCATTTATGAAATTTGTGCATTTGCTCGTTTCGTTCGTGTCGCATAGATCATGCCAAAAAGAAATAAGGGATAGCCTTAACATACCTGAAGTAGGGGGAAATTCGTGTGATATTCTTGAGAAGGTTTATACCGTACTCCCTTAAAATTATAAAATTTTTGTTCGATTTATTAAGGATCTGTACCCTTCTATGTTAGCTTCAGATTGCTTTTACTGTTGGCTTCAGGTTGCAGTGAAAAGTCTTCTAGTGTCAGGACCAACAAAAGAAAAAATGGGATTTACATGCACTCTTGGTTTATAAATTTCAGAAACTTCAATTGCATCCAACGTCACAATGGACTTATTTGATGGCTTGACAAGAATTTCGTTGAAAACTTTGTAGGAAAATTCCAACGCCTGATAGTGTCCTTGTACTCAAAATATGAGAATGAAATATTTTTGTACTTTAACCCATTACTTTTACAAGTAAAATATTAGGAATGATGTGTTTTCTTATTAACACATTACTTGCCACCTAGCCAAAATGACTAAGAGTCATTTGGTTAAGAATTGGCTTATTGACACGTGGGGGTGGGGTGGGGATTTTAAATCTTTATCTACTAATTTATTAATAAATTAGGTAATATTTCGTTACCCGATAATTAACCAATTACCCACATAATTAAAAATTATCACTTATAATTAAGAATTATCAAATTACTTATAATACCACTCACTTTCAACATACTTTATACACCTTACTATCATGGTCATGTCGTACCTTGTATGGCACTAGTCCATAAATACTGGGTATTTTAGCTCGGGCCGTATTTTAACCCAAAATGTCAAACTTTGACAAAATTTATTTTCTTCGATTTGCATACCCTCTCATCTTCACGAATTTACTTATCACTTGTTTGAAATAGCATAATGCTTACAATCTCAAAATAATCTTATTCCCAAACTTACGTCGATTAACTTACGACAAACTTTATCGTACGAAAATGCGGGATGTAACATCTCATTCCCGAGCTTCCATTAATTTATTCATGGCGCACTTTCACGTACGAAAATATGAGGTATAACATCATTCCCCCCTTTGGAACATTCGTGCTCGAATATAGGCTGATGCACTTATCATTTTCATAACTCATAGCTTTTGCGAAGACTTTAATATTCTCCTTTCCATTTAGACAACTGTTCTTTGAATAAATCCGAAGGCCAGGGCACTCCCCCCTTTAGGCCTCTTTCTCACACCACGGTCTGTGGTCGGCATTCTTCCAATCTCATAACTCTTGATACCTTCTGTCATACAGCTTGTACGATATTTTCCTTGTATGTGCGCCTATGCGACTCTTCTCTTCCTTTTTTCCTCCAGTTTGTTTTAGCCAATCTCTAGGCCTCACTTTGTAAGCATATACAGATCTTGATATAATGTCTCTCTGGGCATCTATAGGTATACTGAAGTTCTTTGCTCAATACTTTGTTGAACTTACGAATATTGCTATATCTTATTTCATAGGCTCGGTTATCCATTCGTATGATTGTACTGTATCTAGGTAGGTCATACTATAACATAACTCTTACTTCGATTTATCGTTACTGAGGTCTGCTACTGAATTTCATGCTACTTTCGTTGCTTATCCCATATGTATAAATCTAAATCCTTTAATGCTTCCTCATTACTGTTCATCTTAAGAATGATGACCTATTCTCATCTCATACTTTGTGACTTTTGTCCATCCATTGTTGATTCACCTCAATATTGATCTACAATATACCACTGATAACTTGAAACTTCTTACGTAATACCTTGCCACTAGGGCTTACGTTGCATCGAGAAATATTTGAAGTGATTTTCCTGATCCACTTAACGGCGATATTGTACTTCAATAATCGTATCTTATAGCATCCCAAATGTGATTCTCCTTATGTGGGTATTTTAATCCTTTATAATTCATCAAATCATTACTCAATCAAAGGCCCAAACGCCATCCTTTATCTATCACAATTACTCCCTTATTCTATTACCAGGACAGCATTCCATCTCTTTTAAATTCTACTAGTCTTAGACTCCCTTGAGTATATTCAGGCTATACTGAGCTTTCTATAGTTCTTGTTCTCATGGGCTTAATCCCGAGGACTTATCCCTTCTCGTCACCTTCTCACTTGCCGTTTCTTATCCTTACTCCTGTCTTCCTAAAACCTTGTCGCTTTACCATACTTTAGGTTGCGACATACACATATTTATTTATATTACTCACAATCTTCCTTCGACTTGCTTGCACCATAGATTTCCTTGTGTTATTCTGGAACATCAAGCGAAACATCGCATCGTCTCTAACTCTCTTTTACTTTCTTAACTAGACCTCTCGATATTTAGAAACCATAGGTTGGAAGATATTCCACTGACGATGCCGTTATCATTCCTGGATACTGAATCCCAGCGCTTCTAGACTTCTATCTGAAGTATGGATTATTCAAAATCTTTTGCACCTGAGTACCTCATACATTGTTCACCTTTACCTCTTCTATCTCTTTTATGACCTCCCTTCTACATAGGTATAATTTACATCCATAACATAAAGTTCTATTATAACACTTGCACCTGTGGTGCATACACAATCCGGTAGGAGCTCCATACTAACTTTTTATAAGGCTAGAACTCTTCTAACTGGCTTTATCGTAGAGCCGTTATAGAATATGGTTGTTGTACTACCTCTCTTGTACCTCTAACATTAAGAGTGATTATGCAGTATTCTCAATCACAATTTCTTCAGACTCCTGATTTACTTGGTTGATGTAAATCTTTAGTTTGCTCTTTCTTCTGATCAGCCTTTATGTAGGCTTAAGCTATCTTCCGATATGTGGCTCCTGGTATTAGTTATTACTTTAGCCTTCCATGGGTGCTATAGAATATCCATGATACAATCTTCTAACAATTCAATCATTTTCTTATACCCTGGGCTCAATTCTTTCTTTGAACTTATACCGGAGTCTTCTACGGCTGTATGAATGTCAACATATATGCTGCATGGATACTCAAGCTTGTTTTACGTACCTTAACCCAGGTAGAACCTTTTCGCCTAGGGGGATCCAGCTATTAGTTCCAGGTAGAAGTACTCTTCGTACAGGATGTTTTACGTTGCTTAACCCAAGTAGACCTTTTTCGCCTAGTGGGAGCTAGCTATTAGTTTCGGGTAAAAGTACTCTTCGCTCAGGATGTTTAACGAAGCTTAACCCTGGTAGAACCTTGTCGCCCAGGGGGGATCCAGCTCATAGTTTTGGGTTGAAGTACTCTTCGTTCTGGATGTTTTCGTAGTTTAACACTAGTAGAACCTTTTCGCCAAGGGGATCCAGCTCATAGTTTCGGGTAGAAGTGCTCTTCCCTAAGGCTGGTTTACATAGCTTTACCCATGTAGAACCTTTTCGCCTAGGGGGATCCAGCTTATATTTCTAGGTAGAAGTACTCTTCGCTCAGGATGCTTTACGTAGCTTAACCAAGATAGACCTTTTTCGCCTAGGGGAAATCAGATCATAGTTCTTAGTAGAAGTACTCTTCGCTCATGATGGTTTACATGCCTTAACCCAGGTATCACTGTTTTCTCCTAGGGGGATCCAACTCATAGTTTCGGGTAGAAGTACTCTTCGCTTAGGATACTTTACGTAGCTTAACCCTGGAAGCACCTTTTCTCCTAGGGGGATCCATCTTATAGTTCCGAGTAGAAGTACTCTTCACAGAGGATGTTTTACTTAGCTAAGCCCAGGTAGAACCTTTTCGCCTAGGGGGATCCAGATCATATTTCCGGGTAGAAGTACTCTTCACAGAGGATGTTTTACTTAGCTAAGCCCAGGTAGAACCTTTTCGCCTAGGGGGATCCAGATCATATTTCCGGGTAGAAGTACTCTTCACAGAGGATGTTTTACTTAGCTAAGCCCAGGTAGAACCTTTTCGCCTAGGGGGATCCAGATCATATTTCCGGGTAGAAGTACTCTTTACCCAGGTTTGTTTTACTTAGCTTAACCCAGGTGGAACCTTTCCGCCTAGGGGGATCTAGCTAATAGTTCCGGGTAGAAGTAATCTTCGGTCAGGATGTTTTACGTAGCTTAACCCTAGTAGACCTTTTTCGCCAAGAGGGATCCAGCTATTAGGTTCGGGTAGAAGTACTCTTCGCTCAGGATGTTTTACGAAGCTTAAGCATAGTAGAACCATGTCGCCTAGGGGGGATCCAGCTCATAGTTTCGGGTAGAAGTACTCTTCGCTCAGGATGTTTTACGAAGCTTAAGCATAGTAGAACCATGTCGCCTAGGGGGGATCCAGCTCATAGTTTCGGGTAGAAGTACTCTTCGCTCAGGATGTTTTACGAAGCTTAAGCATAGTAGAACCATGTCGCCTAGGGGGGATCCAGCTCATAGTTTCGGGTAGAAGTACTCTTCGCTCAGGATGTTTTACGAAGCTTAAGCATAGTAGAACCATGTCGCCTAGGGGGGATCCAGCTCATAGTTTCGGGTAGAAGTACTCTTCGCTCAGGATGTTTTACGAAGCTTAAGCATAGTAGAACCATGTCGCCTAGGGGGGATCCAGCTCATAGTTTCGGGTAGAAGTACTCTTCGCTCAGGATGTTTTACGAAGCTTAAGCATAGTAGAACCATGTCGCCTAGGGGGGATCCAGCTCATAGTTTCGGGTAGAAGTACTCTTCGCTCAGGATGTTTTACGAAGCTTAAGCATAGTAGAACCATGTCGCCTAGGGGGGATCCAGCTCATAGTTTCGGGTAGAAGTACTCTTCGCTCAGGATGTTTTACGAAGCTTAAGCATAGTAGAACCATGTCGCCTAGGGGGGATCCAGCTCATAGTTTCGCGTAGAAGTACTCTTCGTTCAGGATGTTTTCGTAGCTTAACCCTGGTAGAACCTTTTCGCCTAGGGGATCCAGCTCATAGTTTCGGGTAGAAGTACTCTTCATTCAGGATGTTTTATGTAGCTTTACCCATGTAGAACCTTTTCGCCTATGGGGATCCAGCTTATATTTTCGGGTAGAAGTACTCTTCACTCAGGATGTTTTACGTAGCTTAACCCAGGTAGACCTTTTTCGCCTAGTGGAATTCAGCTCATAGTTCTAAGTAGAAATGCTCTTCGCTCATGATGTTTTACGTGCCTTAACTCAGGTATCACCTTTTTCACCTAGGGGGATCCAACTCATAGTTCCGGGTAGAAGTACTCTTCGCTAAGGATGTTTTACGTAGCTTAACCCAGGAAGAACCTTTTGTTCTAGGGGATCCATCTCATAGTTCCGGGTAGAAGTACTCTTCACTCAAAATGTTTTACTTAGCTAAACCCAGGGGGATCCAGCTCATATTTCTGGGTAGAAGTACTCTTTGACGAGGCTTGTTTTACGTAGCTTAACCTAGATAGAACCTTTTCGCCTAGGGGAATCAAGGTCATAGTTGCGGGTAGAAGCACTCTTCGCTCAAGATGTTTTACGTAGCTTAACCCAGGTACAACCTTTTCTCCTAGGATGATGCGGCTCATAGTTCTGGGAAGCAGTACTCTTTGCTCAGGATGGTTAACATAGCTTAACCCAGGTAGAACATTTTCGCTTAGTGGGATCCAGCTTATAGTTTTGGGTAGAAGTACTCTTCGCTCAGGATGTTTTACGTATATTAACCCTGGTAGAACCTTGTCGCCTAGGGGGATCCAGCTCATAGTTCCGGGTAGAAGTACTCTTCGCTCAGGCTATTTTACATAGCATAACCCAGGTAGAACCTTTTCGCCTATGGGGATCCATCTCATATTTCCAGGGAGAAGTACTCTTCGCTTAACATGTTTTACATATCTTAACCCAGGTAGATCCTTGTCTCCTAGGGGGATCCAGCTCATAGTTCCGGGTAGAATTACTCTTCTCTCAGGATGTTTTACATAGCTTAACCCAGGTAGAACCTTTTCGCCTAGGGGGATCCAGATCATATTCCCGGGCAGAAGTACTATTTACCCTGTCTTATTTTACTTAGCTTAACCCAGGTGGAACCTTTTCGCCTAGGGGGATCTAGCTAATAATTCTGGGTAGAAGTACTCTTCGCTCAGGATGTTTTACGTAGCTTAACCCTGGTAGACCATTTTCGCCTAGCGGGATCCAACTATTAGTTTCGGGTAGAAGTACTCTTCGCTCAGGATGCTTTACGAAGCTTAACCCAGGTAGAACCTTATCGCCTAGGGGGAATCCAGCTCATAGTGTCGGGTAGAAGTACTCTTCGTTCAGGATGTTTTCGTAGCCTAACCCAGGTAGAGCCCTGTCGCCTAGGGGGAGCCTGCCCATAGTTTTGGGTAGAAGTACTCTTCACTAAGGTTGTTTTACGTAGCTTTACCCATGTAGAACCTTTTCGCCTAGGGGGATCCAGCTTATATTTCCGGGTAGAAGTACTCTTCGCTCAGGATGGTTTACGTAGCGTAACCCAGGTAGGCCTTTTTTGCCTAGGGGAATTTAGCTCATAGTTCTAAGTAGAAGTACTCTTCGCTCATGATGTTTTACGTGCCTTAACCCAGGTATCACCTTTTTCACCTAGGGGTATCCAACTCATAGTTCCGGGTAGAAGTACTCTTTGCTAAGGATGTTTTATGCAGCTTAACCCAGGAAGAACCTTTTCTCCTAGAGGGATCCATCTCATAGTTCCGGGTAAAAGTACTCTTCACTCAGGATGTTTTACTTAGCTAAACCCAGGTAGAACATTTCCGCCTAGGGGTATCCAGCTCATATTTCCGGGTAGAAGTACTCTTCGACCGGGCTTGTTTTACGTAGCTTAACCCAAGTAGAAGCTTTTCGCCTAGGGGGATCCGGCTAATAGTTCCGGGTAGAAGTACTCTTCGACCGGGCTTGTTTTACGTAGCTTAACCCAAGTAGAAGCTTTTCGCCTAGGGGGATCCGGCTAATAGTTCCGGGTAGAAGTACTTTTCGCTCAGGATGTTTTATGTAGCTTAACCCAAGTAGACCTTGTTCGCTTAGTGGGAGCCTGCTATTAGTTTCGGGTAGAAGTACGCTTCGCTCAAGATGTTTTACGAAGGTTATCCCAGGTAGAACCTTGTCACCTAGGGGGGATCCAGCTCATAGTTTCAGGTAGAAGTACTCTTCGTTTAGAATGTTTTTATAGCTTAACCCTGGTAGAACCATTTTTCCTAGGGGATCCAGCTCATAGTTTCGGGTAGAAGTACTCTTCACTAAGGTTGGTTTACGTAGCTTTACCCATGTAGAACCTTTTCTCCTAGGGGAATCCAGCTTATATTTCCGGGTAGAAGTAGTCTTCGCTTAATATGTTTTACGTAGCTTAACCCAGGTAGACCTTTTTTGCCTAGGGGAATCCAGCTCATAGTTCCGGGTAGAAGTAATCTTCACTCATGATATTTTACGTGCCTTAACCCAGGTATCACCTTTTTCGCCTATGAGGATCCAACTCATAGTTCCGGGTAGAAGTACTCTTTGCTCAGGATGCTTAAAGTAGCTTAACTCAGGTAGAACATTTTCGCTTTGTGGGAGCCAGCTCATAGTTTTGTGTAGAAGTAATCTTCACTTAGGATATTTTACGTATCTCAACCCAGAAAGAACCTTGTCGCCTAGGGGGATCCAGCTCATATTTCCGGGTAGAAGTACTCTTCGCTTATGCTGTTTTACGTAGCATAACCCAGGTAGAACCTTTTCGCCTAGGGGGATCCATATCATATTTCCAAGGAGAAGAACGCTTCCCTCAGGATGTTTTACATATCTTAACCCAGGTAGAACCTTGTCGCCTAGGGGGATCCAGCTCATAGTTCCGGGTAGAAGTACTCTTCGCTCAAGATGTTTTACATAGCTTAACCCAGGAAGAACCTTTTCTCCTAGGGGGATCAATCTCCTAGTTCCGGGCAGAAGTACTCTTCACTCATGATGGTTTACGTAGCTAAACCCAAGTAGAACCTTTTTGCCTTGGGGATCCAGCTCATATTTTCGGGTAGAAGTACTCTTCACCCAAGCTTGTTTTACGTAGCTTAACCTAGGTAGAACCTTTTCGCCTAGGGGGATCCAACTAATAGTTCCGGGTAGAAGTACTCTTCGCTCAAGATGTTTTATATAGCTTAACCCAAGTAGACCTTTTTCTCCTAGCCGGATCTAACTATTAGTTTCGGGTAGAAGTACTCTTTGCTCAGGATGTTTTACGAAGCTTAACCCAGGTAGAGCCTTGTCGCCTAGGGGGAATCCAGCTCATAGTTTTGGGTAGAAGTACTCTTTGTTCAGGATGTTTTCGTAGCTTAACCCTGGTAGAACCTTTTTGCCTAGGTGATCCAGCTCATAGTTTCGGGTAGAAGTACTCTTCATTCAGGATGTGTTACTTAGCTAAACCAAGGTAGAACCTTTTTGCCTAGGGGGATCCAGCTTATATTTCCGGGTAGAAGTACTCTCGCTCGGGATGTTTTACGTAGCTTAACCCAGGTAAACCTTTTTTGCCTAGGGGAATTCAGCTCATAGTTCTAAGTAGAAGTACTCTTCGCTCATGATGTTTTACGTGCCTTAACCTAGGGATCACCTTTTTCACCTAGGGGAATCCAACTCATAGTTCCGGGTAGAAGTACTCTTCGCTAAGGACGTTTTACGTATCTTAACCCAGGAAGAACCTTTTCTCCTAGGGGGATCCATCTCATAGTTCCGGGTAGAAGTACTATTCACTCAGGATGTTTTACTTAGCTAAACCCAGGTAGAACATTTTCGCCTAGGGGTATCCAGCTCATATTTTCGGGTAGAAGTACTCTTCGACCGGGCTTGTTTTACGTAGCTTAACGCAAGTAGAACCTTTTCGCCTAGGGGGATCCGGCTAATAGTTCCGGGTAGAAGTACTCTTCGCTTAGGATGTTTTACGTAGCTTAACCCAAGTAGACCTTTGTTGCCTAGTGGGATCCTGCTATTAGTTTCGGGTAGAAGTACTCTTCGCTCAGGATGTTTTACGAAGCTAATACCAGGTAGAACCTTGTCACCTAGGGGGGATCCAGCTCATAGTTTCGGGTAGAAGTACTCTTCGTTCAGGATGTTTTTATAGCTTAACCCTGGTAGAACCGTTTTTCCTAAGGGATCCAGCTCATAGTTTCGGGTAGAAGTACTCTTCACTAAGGCTGGTTTACGTAGCTTAACCCATGTAGAACCTTTTCTCCTAGGGGGATCCAGCTTATATTTCCTGGTAGAAGTACTCTTCGCTCAGGATGTTTTACGTTGCTTAACCCAGGTAGACCTTTTTCGCCTAGGGGAATCCAACTCATAGTTCCAGGTAGAAGTACTCTTCACTCATGATATTTTACGTGCCTTAACCTAGGTATCACCTTTTTCGCCTAGGAGAATCCAACTCATAGTTCCGGGTAGAAGTACTCTTCACTCAGGATGTTTAAAGTAGCTTAACCCAGGTAGAACATTTTTGCTTAGTGGGATCCAGCTTATAGTTTTGTGTAGAAGTAATCTTCGCTCAGGATATTTTATGTATCTCAACCCAAGTAGAACCTTGTCGCCTAGGAGGATCCAACTCATATTTCCGGGTATAAGTACTCTTCGCTCATGCTATTTTACGTAGTGTAACCCGGGTAGAACCTTTTCGCCTAGGGGGATCCATATCATATTTCCAAGGAGAAGAACTCTTCGCTCAGGATGTTTTATATATCTTAACCCAGGTAGAACCTTGTCGCCTAGGGGGATCTAGCTCATAGTTCCGAGTAGAAGTACTCTTCGCTCAGAATGTTTTACGTAGCTTAACCCTGGTAGACTTTTTTCGCCTAGCGGGATCCAGCTATTAGTTTCGGGCAGAAGTACTCTACACTCAGGATGTTTTACTTAGCTAAACCCAGGTAGAACCTTTTTGCCTAGGGGGATCCAGCTCATATTTCCGGGTAGAAGTACTCTTCACCCAGGCTTGTTTTACGTAGCTTAACCCAGGTAGACCCTTGTCGCCTAGGGGGATCTAGCTCATAGTTCCGAGTAGAAG
>AWOL01S0122465.1:0-24316 GCA_000715115.1 Nicotiana otophora
CGCCTAGGGGGGATCCAGCTCATAGTTTCGCGTAGAAGTACTCTTCACCCAGGCTTGTTTTACGTAGCTTAACCCAAGTAGACCCTTTTCGCCTAGCGGGATCCAGCTATTAGTTTCGGGCAGAAGTACTCTACACTCAGGATGTTTTACTTAGCTAAACCCAGGTAGAACCTTTTTGCCTAGGGGGATCCAGCTCATATTTCCGGGTAGAAGTACTCTTCACCCAGGCTTGTTTTACGTAGCTTAACCCAGGTAGACCCTTGTCGCCTAGGGGGATCCAACTAATAGTTCCGGGTAGAAGTAATCTTCGCTTAGGATGTTTTACGTAGCTTAACCCAAGTAGACCCTTTTCGCCTAGCGGGATCCCGCTATTAGTTTCGGGTAGAAGTACTCTTCGCTCAGGATGCTTTACGAAGCTTAACCCATGTAGACCTTTTTTTCCCAGGGGAATTCAGCTCATAGTTCTAGGTAGAAGTACTCTTCGCTCATGATGTTTTACGTGCCTTAACCCAGGTATCACCTTATTCACCTAGGGGGATCCAACTCATAGTTCCGGGTAGAAGTACTCTTCGCTGAGGATGTTTTATGTAGCTTAACCCAGGAAGAACCTTTTCTCCTACGGGGATCCATCTCATAGTTCCGGGTAGAAGTACTTTTCACTCAGGATGTTTTACTTAGCTAAACCCAAGTAGAACATTTTCGCCTAGGAGTATCCAGCCCATATTTTCGGGTAGAAGTACTCTTCAACCAGGCTTGTTTTACGTAGCTTAACCCAGGTAGAACCTTTTCGCCTAGGGGGATCCGGCTAATAGTTTCAAGTAGAATACTCTTCGTTCAGGATGTTTTACGTAGCTTAACCCAGGTAGAACCATTTCTCCTAGGGGGATCCATTTCATAGTTTCGGGTAGAATTACTCTTCACTCAGGATGTTTTACTTAGCTAAACCTAGGTAGAACGTTTTTGCCTAGGGGGATCCAGCTCATATTTTCGGGTAGAAGTACTCTTCACCCAGGCTTGGTTTACGTAGCTTAACCCAGGTAGAACCTTTTTGCCTAGGGGGATCCAACTAATAGTTCCGGATAGAAGTACACTTCGCTCAAGATAGTTTACGTAGCTTAACCCAAGTAGACCTTTTTCGCCTAGCGGGATCCAGCTATTAGTTTCCGGTTGAAGTACTCTTCGCTCAGGATGTTTTACGAAGCTTAACCCAGGTAGAAACTTGTCGCCTAGGGGGATCCAGCTCATAGTTTCGGGTAGAAGAACTCTACGTTCAGGATGTTTTTGTAGCTTAACCCTGGTAGAACCTTTTCGCCTAGGGGATCCAGCTCATAGTTTCGGGTAGAAGTACTCTTCATTCAGGATGTTTTATGTAGCTTTACCCATGTAGAACCTTTTCGCCTATGGGGATCCAGCTTATATTTTCGGGTAGAAGTACTCTTCACGCAGGATGTTTTACGTAGCTTAACCCAGGTAGACCTTTTTCGCCTAGTGGAATTCAGCTCATAGTTCTAAGTAGAAATACTCTTCGCTCATGATGTTTTACGTGCCTTAACCCAGGTATCACCTTTTTCACCTAGGGGGATCCAACTCATAGTTCCGGGTAGAAGTACTCTTCGCTAAGGATGTTTTACGTAGCTTAACCCAGGAAGAATCTTTTGTTCTAGGGGGATCCATCTCATAGTTCTGGGTAGAAGTACTTTTCACTCAGGATGTTTTACTTAGCTAAACCGAGGTAGAACATTTTTTCCTAGGGGTATCCAGCTCATATTTTCGGGTAGAAGTACTCTTCGACCAGGCTTGTTTTATGTTGCTTAACCCAGGTAGAACCTTTTCGCTTAGGGGGATCCGGCTAATAGTTCCGGGTAGAAGTACTCTTTGTTCAGGAGTTTTTACGTAGCTTAACCCAAGTACACCTTTTTCGCTTAGTGGGATCTGCTATTAGTTTCGGGTAGAAGTACTCTTCGCTCAGGATGTTTTACGAAGCTTAACCCAGGTAGAACCTTGTCGCCTAGGGGGAATCCAGCTCATAGTTTCGGGTAGAAGTACTCTTCGTTCAGGATGTTTTCGTAGCTTAACCCTGGTAGAACCTTTTCGCCTATGGGATCCCGCTCATAGTTTCGGGTAGAAGTACTCTTCACTAAGGTTGTTTTATATAGCTTTACCCATGTAGAACCTTTTCTCCTAGGAGGCTCCAACTTATATTTCCGGGTTGAAGTACTCTTCGCTCAGGATGTTTTATGTAGCTTAACCAAGGTATCACCTTTTTCACCTAGGGAGATCCACCTCATAGTTCTGGGTAGAAGTACTCTTCGCTTAAGATGTTTTATGTAGCTTAACCCAGGTAGAACCGTTTCGTCTATGGGGATCCAGCTCATAGTTCCGGGTAGAAGTACACTTTGCTCAGGCTGTTTTACGTAGCTTTACCCAGATAGAACCTTTTCTCCTAGGGCAATCCAGGTCATAGTTCCGGGTAGAAGTACTCTTCACTCAAGATGTTTTATGTAGCTTAACCCAGGTAGAACCTTTTCGCTAGGAGGATCCAGCTCATAGTTCCGGGTAGAAGTACTCTTCGCTCAGGATGTTTAACGTAGCTTAACCTAGGTAGAATATTTTCGCTTAGTGGGATCCAGCTCATAGTTTTGGGTAGAAGTACTTTTCGCTCAGGAGGTTTTACGTATCTTAACCCAGGTAGAACCTTGTTGCTTAAGGGGATCCAGCTAATATTTACGGGTAGAAGTACTCTTCCCTCAGGCTGTTTTACGTAGCGTAACCCAGGTTGAACCTTATCGTCTAGGAAGATCCATCTCATATTTCCAGGGAGAAGTACTCTTCACTCAGGATGTTTTACATATCTAAACCCAAGTAGAACCTTGTCGCCTAGAGGGATCCAGATCATAGTTTCGGGTAGAAGTACTCTTCGCTCAGGATGTTTTACGTAGCTTAACCCAGGTAGAATCTTTTCTTCTAGGGGGATCCATCTCATAGTTCCGGGTAGAAGTACTCTTTACTCAGGATGTTTTACTTAGCTAAACCCAGGTAGAACCTTTTCGCCTAGGGGGATCCAGCTCATATTTCCGTGTAGAAGCACTCTTCACCCAGGCTTGTTTTACGTATCTTAACCCAAGTAGAACCTTTTCGCCTTGAGGGATCCAGTTAATAGTTCCGGGTAGAAGTATTCTTCTCTCAGGATGTTTATTGCAGCTTAACCCAAGTAGACCTTTTTCTCCTAGTGGGATCCAGCTAGTAGTTTCGGGTAGAAGTACTCTTCGCTCAGGATTATTTACGTAGCTTAACCCAGGTAGAACCTTTTCTCCTAGGGGGATCCATCTCATAGTTCCGGGTAGAAGTACTCTTTACTCAGGATTTTTTACTTAGCTAAACCCAGGTAGAACCGTTTCGCCTAGGGGATCCAGCTCATAGTATCAGGTAGAAGTACTTTTCACTAAGGCTGTTTTACGTAGCTTTTCCCATGTAGAACCTTTTCGCCTAGGGGGATCCAGCTTATATTTTTAGGTAGAAGTACTCTTCGCTCAGGATGTTTTACGTAGCGTAACCCAGGTAGACCTTTTTCGCCTAGGGAATCCAGCTCATAGTTCCGGGTAGAAGTACTCTTCGCTCATGATGTTTTACGTGCCTTAACCCAGTATCACCTTTTTTGCCTAGGGGGATCCAACGCATAGTTCCAGGTAGAAGTACTCTTCGCTTAGGATGTTTTACGTAGCTTAACCCAGGTAGAAACGTTTCTCCTAGGGGGAGCCAGCTCATAGTTACGGGTAGAAGTACTCTTCGCTCAGGTTGTTTTACATAGCTTAACCCAGGTAAATACCTTTTCTCTTAGGGGGATCCAGCTCATAGTTTCGGGTAGAAGTACGCTTCGTTCATGATGTTTTCGTAGCTTAACCCTGGTAAAACCTTTATGCCTAGGGGAATCCAGCTCATAGTTTCGGGTAGAAGTACTCTTCGCTCAAGATCCTTTACATAGCTTAACCCAGGTAGAACCTTTTCGCCTAGGGGGATCCAGCTCATAGTTCCGGTAGAAGTACTCTTCGCTCAGGATGTTTAACGTAGCTTAACCCAGTTAGAACCTTGTCGCCTAGGGGGATCTAATTCACAGTTCCGGGTAGAATTACTCTTCGCTCAGGCTGTTTTACGTAGCGTAACCCAGGTAGAACCGTTTTGCCTTGGGGGATCCAGCTCCTATTTTCGTGTAGCAGTACTCTTTGCTCGGGATGTTTTACATAGATTAACTCAAGTAGAACTTTTTTCCCTAGAGGGATCCAGCTCTTAATTTCGGGAATGCTTCGCTCAGGATGTTTTACGTATCTTAACCCAGGTAGAACCTATTCACCTAGGGGGATCCTACTCATGCTTCCAGGTAGAAGTACTCTTCGCTCAGGATATGTAATGTAGCAAAACCCAGGTAGAACTTTGTTGACTAGGGGGATCGAGCTCTTAGTTTCGGGTAGAAGTACTCTTCGCTCAGGATGTTTTACGTAGCTAAACCCAGGTAGAACCTTGTCGCCTATGGGGGTCAAGCTCATAATTCGGGCAGAAGTACTCTTCACTCATGATGGTTTACGTAGCTAAACCCAAGTAGAACCTTTTTGCCTTGGGGATCCAGCTCATATTTTCGGGTAGATGTACTCTTCACCCAAGCTTGTTTTACGTAGCTTAACCCAGGTAGAACCTGTTGGCCTCGGGGGATCCAGCTCTTAGTTTCTGGTAGAAGTACTCTTCGCTCAGGATGTTTTAAGTATATTAACCCAAGTAGAACCTTGGCGCCTAGGGGGGTCCAACTCATAGTTCCTAGTAGAACTATTCTTCGCTCAGGCTGGTTTACGTAGCGTAACCCAGGTAGAACCTTTTGCGCCTAGGGGAATCCAGCTCATATTTCCGGGTAGAAGTACTCTTCGCTAAGGATGTTTTACGTTGCTTAACCCAGGTAGAACCTTTACACCTTGGGGGTTCCAGCTCTTAGTTTCGGGTATAGGTACTCTTCGCTTATGATGTTTTACGTATGTTAACCCAGGTACAACCTATTCGCCTAGGGGGATCTAGCTCATAGTTCCAGGTAGAAGTACTCTTCGCTCAGGTTGTTTAACGTAGCTTAGCCCAGGTAGAACGTTTTCTACTTGGGGGATCCAGCTCTTAGTTTAGAGTAGAAGTACTCTTCGCTCAGGATGTTTTACGTAGCTTAACCCAGGTAGAACATTGTCGCTTAGGGGGGTCTAGCTCATAATTCCGGGTAGAAGTACTCTTCGCTCAGGATGTTTTACTTGGCTTAACCCAGGTAGAACCTTTTCGCCTAAAGGGATCCAGCTAATATTTATGGGTAGAAGTACTCTTCGCCCAGGCTTGTTTTACGTAGCTTAACCCAAGTAGAACTTTTTGGCCTGGGGGAACAAGCTCTTAGTTTCTGGTAGAAGTACTCTTCGCTCAGGATGTTGCAAGTAGATTAACCCAGGTAGAACCTTGTCGCCTAGGGGGTCAAGCTCATAGTTCTGGGTAGAAGTAATCTTCGCTCAGGATGTTTAACACAGCTTAACCTAGGTAGCACCTTTTTCACCTAGGGGGATCCGGCTCATAATTCCGGTAAGAAGTACTCTTCTTTTAGTATGTTTTATGTAATTTAACCCAGACAAAACCTTTTCGCCTAGGGCGATCCATCTCATAATTCCGGAAAGAAGTACTCTTCGTTTAGTATGTTTTACGTAATTTAACCCAGACAGAACATTTTCACCTAGGAGGATCCAGCTCATAGTTTCGGGTAGAAGTACTCTTCGCTCAGGATGTTTTACAAAACTTAATCCAGGTAAACACCTTTTCTCTTAGGGGGATCCAGCTCAAAAATTCGGGTAGAAGTGCTCTTCGCTCAAGATGGTTTATGTAGCTTAATCCAGGTAGAACCTTTACGCCTATGGGGATCCAACTCATAGTTCCCTGTAGAAGTACTCTTTGCTTAGGACGTTTTATGTAGCTTCTCCCAGGTAGAATCGTTTCACCTAGGGGGATCCAACTGATAGTTCTGGATAGAAGTACTCTTCACTCATGTTGTTTTCGTAGCTTAACCCTGGTAGAACCTTTACGCCTATGGGGATCCAACTCATACTTCCTTGTAGAAGTACTCATTGCTCAGGATGTTTTATGTAGCTTCTCCCAGGTAGAATCTTTTCACCTAGAGGGATCTAGCTGATAGTTCCACGTAGAAGTACTCTTCGCTCAGGACATTTTACATAGCTTAACCCAGGTAAACACCTTTTCGCTTAGGGGGATCCGGCTTATAATTTTGGGTAGAAGAACTCTACGTTCAGGATGTTTTTGTAGCTTAACCCTGGTAGAACCTTTTCGCCCAGGGGGATCCAGCTCATAGTTTCAGGTAGAAGTACTCTTCACTAAGGCTTTTTTATGTAGCTTTACCCATGTAGAACATTTTCGCCTTGGGGGAACCAGCTTATATTTCCGGGTAGCAGTACTCTTCGCCCAAGCTTGTTTTACGTAGCTTATCCCAGGTAGAACATTCTTGCGTAGGGGGATACAGCTCATATTTCCGGCTAGAAGTACTCTTCACCTAGGCTTGTTTTACATAGCTTAACCCAGGTAGAATCTTTTAGCCTAGGGGGATCCAACTCATAGTTCCGGGTAGAAGTACTCTTTTCTTAGGATGTTTTACGTAGCTTATCCCAGGTAGAACCTTTTCCCCTAGAGGGATCCAGCTCTTATAGATGTGTATAAGAGACAGGCTTAACCCAGGTAGAATCTTTTAGCCTAGGGGGATCCAACTCATAGTTCCGGGTAGAAGTACTCTTTTCTTAGGATGTTTTACGTAGCTTATCCCAGGTAGAACCTTTTCGCCTAGGGGGATCCATCTCATAGTTCTGGGTAGAAGTACTCTTTGCTTAGGATGTTTTACATAGCTTAACCGAGGTAGACCTTTTTTTTGACTAGGGGGATCCAGCTCATAGTTCCGGGTAGAAGTACTCTTCGCTCAGGATGTTTTACGTGCCTTAAACTAGGTAGCACCATTTTCGTCTAGGGGGATCCAACTCATAGTTTCGGGTAGCAGTACTCCTCGTTCAGGACGTTTTATGTACCTTAACCCAGGTAGAACCTTTTCGCCAAGGGGGATCCAGCTCATAGTTCCGGGTAGAAGTACTCTTCGCTCAGGATCTTTAACGTAGCTTAACCCTGGTAGCACCCTTTTCGTCTGGGGGGTCCAACTCATAGTTCCAGGTAGAAGTACTCTTCACTAAGGCTGTTTTACATAGCTTTACCCATGTAGAACCTTTGCGCCTATGGGGAATCAGCTTTCATTTTCGGGTAGAAGTACTCTTCGCCCAGGCTTGTTTTAAGTAGCTTAACCTAGGTAGAACCTTTTCGCCTAGGGGGATCCAGCTCATATTTCCGGGTAGATGTACTATTCACCCAGGCTTGTTTTACATAGCTTAACCTAGGTAGAATCTTTTCGCCTAGGAGGATCCAACTCATAGTTCCGGGTAGAAGTACTTTTTGCTCAGGATGTTTTACGTAGCTTATCCCAGGAAGAACCTTTTCGCCTAGGGGGATCCAGCTCATAGCTCTGAGTATAAGTACTCTTCGCTCGGGATGTGTTACGTAGCTTAACCCAGGTAGTTCTTTTTTTCCTAGGGGGATCCAGCTCATAGTTCCGTGTAGAAGTACTCTTTGCTAGGGATATATTACGTGCCTTAACCTAGGTAGCACCGTTTTCGTCTAGGGGGATCCAACTCATAGTTCCGGGTAGAAGTACTCTTCTTTCAGGATGTTTTACGTACCTTAACCGAGGTAGAACCTTTTCGTCTAGGGGGATCCATCTCATAGTTCCAGGTAGAAGTACTCTTTGCTCAGGATGTTTTACTTAGCTTAACCCAGTTAGAACCTTTTCGCCTAGGGGGATCTAGCTCATATTTTCGAGTAGAAGTACTCTTCGCCCAGGCTTGTTTTACGTAGCTTAACCCAGGTAGAACCTTTTCGCCTAAGGGGAGCCAGCTCATAGATCCGGGTGGAAGTACTCTTCGCCCAAGCTGTTTTACGTAGCTTAACTCTGGTAGAACCTTTTCACTTAGGGGATCTAGCTCATAGTTCCGGGTAGAAGTACTCTTCGCCCATACTGTTTTACGTGGGTTAACCCAGGTAGATGTTTTGCTCCTAGGGGGATCCATCAAAAATTTCCAAGTAGAAGTACTATTCACTCAAGATGTTTTACTTAGCTTAACCCAGGTATAACCTTTTCGCCTAGGGGGATCAGACTGATAGTTCCGGGTAGAAGTACTCTTCAGTCGCGATGTTTGACATAGCTTAACCCGGTAAATGCCTTTTCGCTTAGGGGGATCCAGCTCATAGTTTCGGGTAGAAGTACTATTCGTTCAGGATGTTTTACGTAGCTTAACCCAGGTAGAAAAGTTTTCGCCTAGGGGGATCCAGCTCATAGTTCCGCGTAGAAGTACTCTTCGCTCAGGTTGTTTAACGTAGCTTAACCCAGGTTGAACGCTTTTGCCTAGGGGGTTCCAGCTCTTATTTTCTAGTAGAAATAGTCTTCGCCCAGGCTGATTTATATGGGTTAACCCAGGTAGATGATGTTCGCCTAGGGGGATCAATCTCATAGTTCCAGGTAGAAGTACTCTTCACTCAAGATGTTTTACTTAGCGTAATCCAGGTTTAACCTTTTCACCTAGGGGGATCCAGCTCATATTTCTGGGTAGAAGTACTCTTCGCCCAGGCTTGTTTTACGTAGCTTAACCCAGGTAGAACTTGTTCGCCTAGGGGGATCCAGCTCTTAGTTTCGGGTAGAAGTACACTTCGCTCAGGATGTTTTAAGTAGATTAACCCAGGTAGAACCTTGTCGCCTAGGGGGGTCAAGCTCATAGTTCTGGGTCGAAGTAATCTTCGCCTAGGATGTTTTACATAGCTTAACCCAGGCAGACCTTTTTTGCCTGGGGGGATCCAGCTCATAGTTCCGGGTAGAAGTACTCTTCGCTCAGGATGTTTTACGTATCTTAACCCAGGTAGAACCTTGTCGCCAAGGGGGATCCAACACATATTTTTGAGTAGAAGTACTCTTCACCCAATCTTGTTTTATGTAGCTTAACCCAGGTAGAACCTTTTATCCTAAGGGGATCCAGCGCATACTTCCGGGTAGAATTACTTTTGGTTTAAGAAGTTTTACATAGGTTAACCCAGGTAAACACCTTTTCGCTTAGGGGGATCCAGCTCATAGTTTCTCGTAGAAGTACTCTTTGCTCAGGATGTTTTTCGTAGCTTAACTCGGGTAGAACCTTTTCGCCTAGGGGGATCCAGCTCATAGTTTCGGGAAGAAGTACTTTTCGCTCAGGATATTTAACGTAGCTTAACCCAGGTTGATCATTTTCGCGTAGAGGGATCCAACTCATAATATGGGGTAGAAGTACTCTTCGCTGAGGATGTTTTACGTATCTTAACCAAGGTAGAACCTTGTTGCCTAGGGAGATCCAGCTCATTGTTCCGGGTAGAAGTACTCTTCGCTCAGGATGTTTTACTTAGCTTAACCCAGGTAGAGCTTTTTCGCTTCGGAGGAGCCAGCTCATATTTCCGGGAAGAAGTACTCTTCGCCCAGGCTTGTTTTACGTAGCTTAACCCAGGTAGAACCTTTTCACCGAGGGGGATCCAGCTCACAGTTTCGGGTAGAAGTACTCTTCACTCAGGATGTTTTACATAGCTTAACCCAGGTAAACACATTTTCTCTTAGGGGATCCAGCTCATAGTTTCGGGTAGATGTACTCTTCGCTCAAGATGTTTTATTTAGCTTAACCCAGGAAGAACCTTTTTGCCTAGGGGGATCCAGCTCATATTTCCGAGGAGAAGTACTCTTCACCCAAGCTTGTTTTACGTAGCTTAACTCAGGTAGAACCTTTTCTCCTAAGGAGATCCAGCTCATAATTCTGGGTAGAATTACTCTTGGTTCAAGATGTTTTACATAGCCTAACCCAGGTAAACACCTTTTCGCTTAGGGGGATCTAGCTCATAGTTTCGCGTAGAAGTACTCTTCGCTCAGGATGTTTTTCGTAGCTTAACCCAGGTAGAACCTTTTTGCCTAGGGGGATCCAGCTCATAGTTTCAAGAAGAAGTACTTTTCGCTCAGGATGTTTAACGTAGCTTAACCCAGGTTGATCATTTTCGCGTAGGGGATCCAGCTCATATTTTGGGGTAGGAGTACTCTTTGCTGAGGATGTTTTACGTATCTTAACCAAGGTAGAACCTTGGTTCCTAGGGAGATTCAGCTCATAGTTTTGGGTAGAAGTACTCTTCGCTCAGGATGTTTTTCGTAGCTTAACCCAGGTAGAACCTTTTTGCCTAGGGGGATCCAGCTCATATTTTGGGGTAGGAGTACTCTTTGCTGAGGATGTTTTACGTATCTTAACCAAGGTAGAACCTTGGTTCCTAGGGAGATTCAGCTCATAGTTTTGGGTAGAAGTACTCTTCGCTCAGGATGTTTTTCGTAGCTTAACCCAGGTAGAACCTTTTTGCCTAGGGGGATCCAGCTCATATTTTGGGGTAGGAGTACTCTTTGCTGAGGATGTTTTACGTATCTTAACCAAGGTAGAACCTTGGTTCCTAGGGAGATTCAGCTCATAGTTTTGGGTAGAAGTACTCTTCGCTCAGGATGTTTTTCGTAGCTTAACCCAGGTAGAACCTTTTTGCCTAGGGGGATCCAGCTCATAGTTTCAAGAAGAAGTACTTTTCGCTCAGGATGTTTAACGTAGCTTAACCCAGGTTGATCATTTTCGCGTAGGGGATCCAGCTCATATTTTGGGGTAGGAGTACTCTTTGCTGAGGATGTTTTACGTATCTTAACCAAGGTAGAACCTTGGTTCCTAGGGAGATTCAGCTCATAGTTTTGGGTAGAAGTACTCTTCGCTCAGGATGTTTTACTTAGCTTAACTCAGGTAGAGCCTTTTTGCCTCGGAGGATCCACCTCATATTTCCGGGTAGAAGTACTCTTCGCCCAGGCTTGTTTTACGTAGCTTAACCCAGGTATAACCTTTTCGCCTAGGGGGATCCAGCTCACAGTTCCGGGTAGAAGTACTCTTCACTTAGGATGTTTTACGTACCTTAACCCAAGTAAACCTTTTTTGCCTAGTGGGATCCAGCTATTAGTTTCGGGTAGAAGTACTCTTCGTTCAGGATGTTTTATGAAGCTTAACCCAGGTAGAACCTTGTCGCCTAGGGGGGATCCAGCTCGTAGTTTCGCCTAGGGGGATCCAACTCATAGTTTCGGGTAGAAGTACTTTTCGCTCAGGATGTTTTACGTAGCTTAACCTAGGTAGAAACCTTTCGCCTAGGGCGATCCAGCACTTTTTTCTGGGTAGAAGTAATCTTCGCTCAGGCTGTTTTACGTAGATTAACCCAGGTAGCACCTTTTGCGCCTATGGGGATCCAACTCATAATTTCGGGTAGAAGTACTCTTCCCTTAGGCTGTTTTACGTGGGTTAACCCAGGTAGAAGCTTTTTGCCTAGGGGGATGCAGCTCATAGTTCCGGGTGAAAGTACTATTCGCTCAGGATGTTTCACGTAGCTTAAACCAGGTAGCACCTTTTTCGACTAGGGGGATCCAGCTCATAGTTCCGGGTGAAAGTACTATTCGCTCAGGGTGTTTCACGTAGCTTAACCCAGGTAGCACCTTTTTTGCCTAGGGGAATCCAGCTCATAATTCCGGGTAGAAGTACTCTTCGTTCAGGATGTTTTACGTACATTGACCCTGATAGAACCTTTTCGCCTAGGGGGATCCATCTCATAGTTCCGGGAAGAACTTATCTTCGCTAGTGATATTTAACTTAGCTTAACCCCGGTAGAACCTTTCGCCTAGGGGTATCCAGCTCATATTTTCAGGTACAAGTACTCTTCGCCCAGGCCTGTTTTATGTAGCCTAACCCTGGTAGAACCCTGTCGCCTAGGGGGATCCATATCATAGTTTCAGGTAGAATTACTCTACGCTCAGGATGTTTTACGTAGATTAACCCAGGTAGAACCTTTTCCCCTAGAGGGATCCAGCTCTTATTTCTGGGTAGAAGTAATCTTCGCTCAGGCTGTTTTACGTGGGTTAACCCAGGTAGCACCTTTTTCGCCTAGGGGGATCAAACTCATAGTTCCGGGTTGAAGTACTCTTCGCTCAGGCTGGTTTACGTGGTTTAACCCACGTAGAAGCTTCTCACCTAGGGGGATCCAGCTCATAGTTCCAGGTGAAAGTACTCTTCGCTCAGGATGTTTCACGTAGCTTAACCTAGGTAGCACCTTTTTCGCCTAGGGGGATCCAACTCATAGTTTCGGATAGAAGTACTCTTCATTCAGGATGTTTTACGTATCTTAACCCAGGTAAAACCTTTTTCCCTAGGGGGATCCATCTCGTAGTTGCGGGTAGAATTACTCTTCGCTCAGTATGTTTTACTTAGCTTAACCCGGGTAGAACCTTTTCGCCTAGGGGGATCGAACTCATAGTTCCTAGTAGAAGTACTCTTTGCTCAGGATCTTTTACGTGGGTTAACCTAGGTAGCACCTTTTTCACCTAAAGGGATCTAGCTCATAACTCCGGGTAGATGTACTCTTTGCTCAAACTATTTTATGTAGGTTTACCCAGGTAGAAGCTTTTCGCCTAGGGGATCCAGCTCGTAGTTCCGGGTGAAAGTACTCTTCGCTCAGGGTGTTTCATGTAGCTTAACCCAGGTAGCACCTTTTTTGCCTAGGGGGATCTGGCTCACAGTTCCGGGTAGAAGTACTCTTCGTTCAGGATGTTGTACGTACCTTAACCTAGGTAGAACCTTTTCGCCTACGGGGATCCATCCCTTTTTTCTGGGTAGAAGTAATCTTCGCTCAAGCTGTTTTACATAGATTAACCCAGGTAACACCTTTTTTGCCTATAGGGATCCAGCTCATAGGTCTGGGTAGAAGTACTATTCGCTTAATATGTTTCACATATCTTAAACCAGGTAGCACCTTTTTCACCTAGGGGGATCCATCTCATAGTTCCAGGTAGAAGTACTCTTCGTTCAAGATGTTTTACGTACCTTAACCCTGATAGAACCTTTTCGCCTAGGGTGATCCATCTCATAGTTCCGGGAAGAACTACTCTTCGCTCAGGATATTTTACTTAGCTTAACCCAGGTAGAACCTTTTCGCCTAGGGGGATCCTGCTCATAGTTTTGGGTAGAAGTACTCTTCGCTCATGATGTTGTACATAGCTTAACCCATGTAAAACCTTTTTCCCTAGAGGGATCCAGCTCTTATATCTGGGTAGAAGTAATTTTCGCTCAGGCTGGTTTATGTGGGTTAACCCAGGTAGCACCTTTGTTGCCTAGGTGGATCCAGCTCATAGTTCCGGGTAGAAGTACTCTTCGCTCATGATGTTGTACATAGCTTAACCCATGTAAAACCTTTTTCCCTAGAGGGATCCAGCTCTTATATCTGGGTAGAAGTAATTTTCGCTCAGGCTGGTTTATGTGGGTTAACCCAGGTAGCACCTTTGTTGCCTAGGTGGATCCAGCTCATAGTTCCGGGTAGAAGTACTCTTCGCTTAGGCTGGTTTATATGGTTTAACCTAGGTAGAAGCTCCTCGCCTAGGGGAATCCAACTTATAGTTCAGGGTGAGACTACTCTTCGCTTAGGATGTTTCACATAGCTTAACATAGGTAGTATCGTTTTCACCTAGGGGGATCTAGCTCATAGTTACGGGTAGAAGTACTCTTCGTTCAGGATGTTTTACATACCTTAACCCAGGTATAACCTTTTTGCCAAGGGGCATCCATCTCATAGTTCCGGGTAGAATTAATCTTCGCTCAGGATATTTTACTTATCTTAACCCAGGTAGAACCTTTTCGCCTCGGGGGATCCAACTCATAGTTCCGGGTAGCAGTACTCTTTGCTCAGGATGTTTTACGTGGGTTAACCCAGGTAGCACCGTTTTTGCCTAGGGGGATCCAGCTCATAGTTCCGGGTAGATGTACTCTTTGCTCAGGCTATTTTATGTGGATTATCCCAGGCATAAGCTTTTCGCCTAGAGGGATCCAGCTCATAGTTCCGGGTGAAAGTACTCTTCGCTCAGGATGTTTCACGTAGCTTAACCCTGGTAGAACCTTTTCGCCTAGGGGGATCCAGCTCATAGTTCTTGGTAGAACTACCCTTCGCTCAGGATGTTTAATGTAGCTTAACCAAGGTTGAACATGTTTGTCTAGTAGGATCCAGCTCTTATCTTCTAGAAGAAATACTCTACGCCCAGGCTGTTTTACGTGGGTTACCCCAGTAGATGTTTTTCGCCTAGGGGGATCCATATCATAGTCCCGGGTAGAAGTACTCCTCACTCAAGATGTTTTAGTTAGCTTAACCCACGTAGAACCTTTTCGCCAAGAGGGATCCAGCCCCTATTTTCGGGTAGAAGTACTCTTCGCCCAACCCAGGTGGAACCTTTTCTCCTAGGGGGATCCAACTCATAGTTCCGGGTAGAAGTACTCTTTGCTCAGGATGTTTTACGTGGGTTAACCCAGGTAGCACCTTTTTTGCCTAGGGGGATCCAGCTCATAGTTCCGGCTAGATGTACTTTTCACTCAGGCTGTTTTAAGTGGGTTATCCCAGGTAGAAGCTTTTCGCCTAGGGGGATCTAGCTCATAGTTCCAGGTGAAAGTGCTCTTCGCTCAGGATGTTTCACGTAGCTTAACCCAGGTAGCACCTTTCGTTGCCTAGGGGGATCCAGCTCATAGTTCCGAGTAGAAGTACTCTTCGTTCAGGATGTTTTACGTACCATAACCCAGGTAGAACCTTTTCGCCTAGGGGGATCCATCTCATAGTTCCGAGTAGAATTACTCTTCGCCCAAAATGTTTTACTTAGCTTAACCTAGGTAGAACCTTTTCGCCTAGGGGGATCCAGCTCATAGTTCCGGGTAGAACTACTATTAGCTCAGGATGTTTAATGTAGCTTAACCCAGGTTGAACATTTTCGCCTAGGGGGATCCAACACTTATTTTCGGGTAGAAGCACTCTTCGCCCAGGCTGTTTTACGTGGGTTAACCCAGGAAGATGTTTTTCACCTAGGGGGATCCATCTCATAGTTCCGAGTAGAAGTACTCCTCACTCAGGATGTTTTACTTATCTTAACCCAGGTAGAACCTTTTCTCCAAGAGGGATATATCTCATATTTATGGGTAGAAGTACTCTTCGCCCATGCTTGTTTTATGTATATTAACCCAGATAAAACCTTTTCTCCTCGGGGGATCCAACTCATAGTTCCGGGTAGAAGTACTCTTCGCTCATGATGTTTTACGTTGCTTATCCCATGTAGTACATTTTCTCCTAGGGGGTTCCAGCTCATAGTTCCGAGTAGAAGTACTTTTCGCTCATGATGTTTTACGTAGCTTAACTCAGGTAGAACATTTTTCACCTCGGGGGATCCAGCGTTTAGTTTCGGGTAGAATTACTCTTTGCTCAAGATGTTTTACGTAGCTTAACCAAGGTAGACCTTTTTCCCCTAGGGGGATCTAGCTCATAGTTTCGGGTAGAAGTACGTTTCGCTCAGGATGTTTTACGTAGCTTAACCCAGGTAGAACCTTTTTCGCCTAGGGGGATCTAGCTCTTTTTTCAGGGTAGAAGTAATCTTCGCTCAGGCTGTTTTACGAAGATTAAGTTAGGTAGTACCTTTTTCGCCTATGGGGATCCAGCTCATAATTTCGGGCAGAAGTGCTCTTCGTTCAGGATGTTTTACGTACCTTAACCCTGATAGAACCTTTTCACCTAGGGGGATCCATCTCATAGTATTGGGAAGAACTACTATCTGCTCAGGCTATTTTACTTAGCTTAACCCAGGTAGAACCTTTTTTCCTAGGGGGATCCAGCTTTTAGTTTCGGGTAGAAGTACTCTTCGCTTAGGATGTTTTATGTAGCTTTACCCAGGTAGACCTTTTTCGCCTAGGGGGATCCAGCTCATAGTTTCGTGTAGAAGTACTCTTCTCTCAGGATGTTTTACGTAGCTTAACCCAGGTAGAACCTTTTACCCTAGAAGGATCCGGCTTTTATTTTTGGGTAGAAGTAATCTTCGCTCAGGATGTTTTACGTGGGTTAACCGAGGTAGCACCTTTTTCGCCTAGGGGGATCCACCTCATAGTTACGGGTAGAAGTACTCTTCGCTTAGGCTGGTTTACGTGGTTTAACCCAGGTAGAAGCTTCTCGCCTAGGGGAATCCAGCTCATAGTTCCGGGTGAAAGTACTCTTCGCTCAAGATGTTTCACGTAGCTTAACTTAGGTAGCACCATTTTCGCCTAGGGGGATCCAGCTCATAGTTCCGGGTAGAAGTACTCTTCGTTCAGGATGTTTTACGTACCTTAACCCAGGTAGAACCTTTTAACCTAGGGGGATCCATCTCATAGATCCGGGTAGAATTACTCTTCGCTCAGGATGTTTTACTTAGCTTAACTCAGTTAGAACCTTTTCACCTAGGGGGATCCAACTCATAGTTCCGGGTAGAAGTACTCTTCGTTCAGGATGTTTTACGTACCTTAACCCAGGTAGAACCTTTTAACCTAGGGGGATCCATCTCATAGATCCGGGTAGAATTACTCTTCGCTCAGGATGTTTTACTTAGCTTAACTCAGTTAGAACCTTTTCACCTAGGGGGATCCAACTCATAGTTCCGGGTAGAAGTACTCTTTGCTCAGGATGTTTTATGTGGGTTAACCCAGGTAGCACCTTTTTCGCCTAGTGGGATCCAACTCATAATTCCAGGTAGATGTACTCTTCACTCAGGCTGTTTTATGTGGGTTTCCCCAGGTTGAAGCTTTTTGCCTAGGGGGATCCTGCTCAAAGTTCCGGGTACAAGTACTATTCGTTCAGGATGTTTTATGTACCTTAACCCAGGTAGAAACGTTTGCCTAGGGGGATCCATCGCATTGTTCCGAGTAGAATTACTCTTCGCCCAAAATGTTTTACTTAGCTTAACCCAGGCAGAGCCTTTTTGCTAGGGAGATCCCGCTCATAGTTCCACGTAGAAGTACTCTTCGCGATGTTTTACTTTGCTTAATCCAAGTAGAACCTTTTCTCCTAGGGAATCTAACCGATAGTTCCGGGTAGAAGTACTCTTTGCTCAGGATGTTTTACGTAGCATATTCCAGGTAGAACCTTTTTGCCTAGGGGATCTAGCTCAATGTTTTGTGTAGAAGTACTCTTCGCTCAGGATGATTTACGTAGCTTAACCTAGGTACAACTGTTTCGCCTAAGGGGATCCATCTCTTAGTTTCGGGTAGAAGTACTCTTTGGTCAGGATGTTTTACGTAGCTTAACCAAGGTAGATACTTGTCCCCTAGGGGGATCCAGCTCATAATTTTGTGTAGATATGCTTTTCGTTCAGGATGTTTTACGTACCTTAACCCAGGTAGAACAATTTCGCCAAAGGGGGTTCTTATCATAGTTCCGGGGAGAATTACTCTTCACTTAGGATGTTTTACTTAGCTTAAACCCGGTACAACCTTTTTGCCTAGGGGTATCTAGCTCATATTTTCGGGTAGAACTACTCTTCGCCCAGGCTTGTTATATGTAGCTTAACCAAGGTAGGAACCTTTTCGCCTAGGGGGATCCAACTCATAATTCCGGGTAGAAGTACTCTTTGCTCAGGATGTTTTACGTAGCTTATCCCACATAGAACAATTTTGCCTGGGGGGGTTCCAGCTCATAATTCCGGGTAGAAGTACTCTTCACTCAGGATGTTTTATGTAGCTTAACCCAGGTAGAACGTTTTCGCCTAGGGGGATCCAACTCTTAGTTTCGGGTAGAAGTACTCTTCGCTTAAGATGTTTTACGTAGCTTAACCTAGGTAGATCCTTGTCGCCTAGGGGGATCCAGCTCATAGTTTTGGGTAGAAGTACTCTTCGCTCAGATTGTTTTACGTAGCTTAACCCAAGTAGAACTTTTTTGCCTAAGGGGATCCAGCTCTTATTTTCGGATAGCAGTAATCTTCGCTTAGGCTATTTTATGTAGCTTAACCCGGGTAGCACCTTTGTTTCCTAGGTAGATCCAGCTCATAGTTCCGGGTAGAAGTACTCTTCGCTCAGGCTGTTTTACGTAGGTTAACCCAGGTAGAACCTTGTCGCCTAGGGGGATCCAGCTCATAGTTTCGTGTAGAAGTACTCTTCGCTCAGGATGTTTTACGTACCTTAACTCTGGTAGAACCTTTTCGCCTTGGGGGATGCATCTCATAGTTCCGTGTACAATAACGTTTTGTTCAGGATGTTTTACTTAACTTAACCCTGGTAGAACCTTTTCTCCTAGGCGGGTCCAGCTCATATTGCTGGGTAGAAGTACTCTTCGCCCTGGCTTGTTTTACGTAACTTAACCAAGGTAGAACCTTTTCTACTAGGGGGATGTAACTCATAGTTCCGGGTAGAAGTACTCTTCGCTCGGGATGTTTTACGTAGCTTATCCCAGGTAGAACATTTTCGCCTAGGAGGTTCCAGCTCATAGTTCCGGGTAGAAGTATTCTTCATACAAGATGTTTTACGTAGCTTAACCCAGGTAGAACGTTTTCGCCTAAGGGGATCCAGCTCATATTTCTAGGTAGAAGTACTCTTCTCTCAAACTGTTTTATGTAGCTTAACGTAGGTAGAACCTTTTTGCCTGGGGGGATCAAGCTCTTTTTTCCGGATAGAAGTAATCTTCGCTCAGGCTGTTTTACGTAGCTTAACCCAGGTAGCACCTTTTTCTCCTAGGTGGATCCAACTCATAGTTCCGGGTAGAAGTAGTCTTCGCTCAGGCTGTTGTACGTGGGTTAACCCAGGTAGAATCTTTTTGCCTTGGGGGATCCAGCTCATAGTTCCGGGGGAAAGTACTCTTCGCTCAGGATGTTTCACGTAGCTTAACCCAGGTAGCACCTTTTTCGCCTATGGTGATCCAACTCATAGTTCCGGATAGAAGTACTGTTCGTGCACGATGTTTTACGTAACTTAACCGCGGTAGAGACGTTTCGCCTAGGGGGATCCATCTAATAGTTCCAGGTAGAATTACTCTTCGCCCTGGATGTTGTACTTAAGTTAACCCAGTTAGAACATTTTCGCCTAGGGGGATCCAGCTCATATTTTCGGGTAGAAGTACTCTTCACCCAGGCTTTTTGTTACGTAGCTTAACCCAATTAGAACCTTTTCGCCTAATTGGATCCAACTCATAGTTCCGGGTAGAAGTACTATTTGCTTAGGATGTTTTACGTAGCTTAGCCTAGATTGAACCTTTTCGCCTAGGGGGATCTAGCTCATAGTTCCAGGTAGAAATACTCTTCGCTCAGGATGTTTTACGCAGCTTAACCCATGTAGCAAGTTTTCGCCTAGGGGGACCCAACTCTTAGTTTCTAGTTGAAGTACTCTTTTCTCAGGATGTTTTACGTAGCTTAACCCAGGTAGAACCTTGTCGCTTAGGAGGATCCAGCTCATAGCTTCGTGTAGAATTACTCTTCGCTGAGGATGTTTTAACTACCTTAACTCAGGTAGAATCGTTTCGCCTAGGGGGATGCATCTCATAGTTCCAGGTACAATAACTCTTCGCTCAGGACGTTTTACTTAGCTTAACCCAGGTAGAACCTTTTCGCCTAGGCGGATCCAGCTCATATTTCCGGGTAGAAGTACTCTTCGCCCAAGCTTGTTTTACGTAGCATAACCAAGGTAGAACTTTTTCTCCTAGGAGGATCCAACTCATAGTTCCGGGTAGAAGTACTCTTCGCTCAGGATGTTTTACGTAGCTTATC
The DNA here is from genome assembly GCA_000715115.1 of Nicotiana otophora. Classification (NCBI taxonomy): domain Eukaryota; kingdom Viridiplantae; phylum Streptophyta; class Magnoliopsida; order Solanales; family Solanaceae; genus Nicotiana; species Nicotiana otophora. Next base: position 19,754 of record AWOL01S0122465.1, read on the forward strand.
CCAGGTAGAACATTTTTGCCTGGGGGGTTCCAGTTCATAGTTCTGGGTAGAAGTACTCTTCGCTCAAGATGTTTTACGTAGCTTAACCTAGGTAGCAAATTTTTGCCTAGGGGGATCCAGCTCTTAGTTTCTGGTAGAAGTACTCTTTTCTCAAGATGTTTTACATAGCTTAACCTAGGTAGAACCTTGTCGCTTAGGGGGATCCAGCTCATAGTTTTGTGTAGAATTACTCGTAGCTAAGTATGTTTTACGTACCTTAACTCAGGTAGAATCCTTTCGCCTAGGGGGATGCATCTCATAGTTCCTGGTACAATAACGCTTCGCTCAGGATGTTTTACTTAGCTTAACTCAGGTAGAACCTTTTCGCCTAGGCGGATCCAGCTCATATTTCCGGGTAGAAGTACGTTTCGCCCAAGCTTGTTTTACGTAGCTTACCCAAGGTAGAACCTTTTCTCCTAGGGGGATCCAACTCATAGTTCCGGGTAGAAGTACTCTTCGCTTAGGATGTTTTACGTAGCCTATCCCAGGTAGAATATGTTTGCCTAGGAGGTTCCAGCTCATAGTTCCGGGCAGAAGTACTCTTCGCTCAAGATGTTTTACGCAGCTTAACCCAGGTAGAACTCTTTTTCCTAGGGGGATCCAGCTCTTAGTTTTGGATAGAAGTACTCTTCCCTCAGGATGTTTTACGTAGATTAACCCAGGTAGACCTTTTTCGCCTAGTGGGATCCAGCGCATAGTTTCGGGTAGAAGTACTTTTTGCTCAAGATGTTTTACGTAGATTAACCCAGGTAGAACCTGTTCGCCTAGGGGGATTCAGCCTTTATTTCTGGGTAGAAGTAATCTTCGCTCAGACTGTTTTATGTAGATTAACCACGGTAGCACCTTTTTCGCCTAGGTGGATCCAGCTCATAGTTCCAGGTAGAAGTACTCTTCGATCAGGCTATTTTTCGTGGGTTAACCCAGGTAGATGCTTTTCGCCTAGAGGGATCCTGCTCATAGTTCCGGGCGAAAGTACTATTTGCCCAGGATGTTTCACGAAGCTTAACCCAGGTAGAACATTTTTGCCTAGGGGGATCCAAATCATAGTTCCAGGTAGAAGTACTCTTTGCTCAGGATGTTTTACGTTGCTCATTCCAGGTAGAACCTTTTCGCCTAGGGGGATCTAGCTCAAAGTTCCCTGTAGAAGTACTCTTCGCTCAGGATGTTTTACGTAGCTTAACCCAGGTAGAACCTTTTCACCTAGGGGGATCTAGCTCAAAGTTCCCTGTAGAAGTACTCTTCGCTCAGGATGTTTTACGTAGCTTAACCCAGGTAGAACCTTTTCACCTAGGGGGATCTAGCTCTTAGTTTCGTGTAGAAGTACTCTTCTCTCAGGATGTTTTTCGTAGCTTAACCAAGGTAGAACCTTGTCGTCTAGGGGGATCCAGCTCATAGTTTCGTGTAGAAGTGCTCTTCGTTCAGGATGTTTTACGTACCTTAACCCAGGTAGAACATTTTCGCCTAAGGGGATTCATCTCATAGTTCCGGGTAGAATTACTTTTTGCTCAGGATGTTTTACGTAGCTTATTCCAGGTAGAACCTTTTCGCCTAGGGGATCTAGCTCAATGTTCTGTGTAGAAGTACTCTTCGCTCAGGATGATTTACGTAGCTTAACCCAGGTACAACTTTTTCGCCTAAAGGGATCCAGCTCTTAGTTTCGGGTAGAAGTACTCTTCTCTCAGGGTGTTCTATGTAGCTTAACCAAGGTAGATACTTGTTGCCTAGGGGGATCCCGCTCATAATTTTGTGTAGAAGTGCTCTTCGTTCAGGATGTTTTACGTACCTTAACCTAGGTAGAACATATTTTCCTAAGGGGATCCATCTCATAGTTCCGGGTAGAATTACTTTTCACTCAAGATGTTTTACTTAGCTTAACCCAGGTACAATCTTTTGGCCTAGGGGTATCCAGCTCATATTTCTGGGTAGAACTACTCTTCGCCAGGCTTGTTTTATGTAGCTTAACCAAGGCAGAACCGTTTCGCCTAGGGGGATCCAACTCATAGTTCCGGGTAGAAGTACTCTTTGCTCAGGATGTTTCACGTAGCTTATCCCACGTAGAACATTTTTGCCTGGGGGGTTCCAGCTCATAGTTTCGGGTAGAAGTACTCTTCACTCAGGATGTTTTACGTAGCTTAACCCAGGTAGAACGTTTTCGCCTAGGGGGTTCCAACTCTTAGTTTCTGGTAGAAGTACTCTTCGCTTAAGATGTTTTACGTAGCTTAACCCAGGTAGAACCTTGTCGCCTAGGGGGATCCAGCTCATAGTTTCGGGTAGAAGTACTCTTCACTCAGGATGTTTTACGTAGCTTAACCCAGGTAGAACGTTTTCGCCTAGGGGGTTCCAACTCTTAGTTTCTGGTAGAAGTACTCTTCGCTTAAGATGTTTTACGTAGCTTAACCCAGGTAGAACCTTGTCGCCTAGGGGGATCCAGCTCATAGTTTCGGGTAGAAGTACTCTTCACTCAGGATGTTTTACGTAGCTTAACCCAGGTAGAACGTTTTCGCCTAGGGGGTTCCAACTCTTAGTTTCTGGTAGAAGTACTCTTCGCTTAAGATGTTTTACGTAGCTTAACCCAGGTAGAACCTTGTCGCCTAGGGGGATCCAGCTCATAGTTTCGGGTAGAAGTACTCTTCACTCAGGATGTTTTACGTAGCTTAACCCAGGTAGAACGTTTTCGCCTAGGGGGTTCCAACTCTTAGTTTCTGGTAGAAGTACTCTTCGCTTAAGATGTTTTACGTAGCTTAACCCAGGTAGAACCTTGTCGCCTAGGGGGATCCAGCTCATAGTTTCGGGTAGAAGTACTCTTCGCTCATATTGTTTTACGTAGCTTAACCCAAGTAGAACCTTTTTGCCTAGGGGGATCCAGCTCTTATTTCCGGATAGATGTAATCTTCGCTCAGGCTGTTTTACGTAGCTTAACCCGGGTAGTACCTTTTTCTCCTAGGTGGATCCAGCTCATAGTTCCGGGTACAAGCTTTTCGCCTTGGGGGATCCAGCTCATAGTTCCTGGTGAAAGTACTCTTCGCTCAGGACGTTTCACGTAGCTTAACCCAGGTAGCACCTTTTATGCCTAGGGGGATCCAGCTCATAGTTCGGGGTAGAAGTACTCTTCGTGCAAGATGTTTTACGTACCTTAACCCAGGTAGAGCCGTTTCGCCTAGGGGGATCCATTTAATAGTTTCGGGTAGAATTACTCTTCGCCCAGGATGTTTTACTTAACTTAACCCAGTTAGAACTTTTTCGCCTAGGGGGATCCAGCTCATACTTTTGGGTAGCAGTACTCTTCGCCCAGGCTTTGCTTACATAGCTTAACCCAGTTAGAACCTTTTTGCCGAGGGGGATCTAGCTCATAGTTCCGGGTAGAAGTACTCTTCGCTCAGGATGTTTTACTCAGCTTTACCCAGGTAGCAATTTTTAGCCTAGGGGATCCAGCTCTTACTTTCGAGTAGAAGTACTCTTCACTCAGGATGTTTTACGTAGATTAACCCAGGTAGAACTTATCGCCTAGGGGGATCCAGCTCATAGTTTCGTGTAGAAGTACTCTTCGCTCAAGATATGTTATGTACCTTAACTCAAGTAGAACCATTTCGCCTAGGGGGATGCATCTCATAGTTTTGTGTAGAAGTAATCTTCGCTCGGGATATTTTACGTATCTCAACCCACGTAGAACCTTGTCGCCTAGGGGGATCCAGCTCATATTTTCGGGTAGAAGTACTCTTCGCTCATGCTGTTTTACATAGTGTAACCCAGGTAGAACCGTTTCGCCTAGGGGGATCCATATCATATTTCCAAGGAGAAGAACTCTTCGCTCAGGATGTTTTATATATCTTAACCCAGGTAGAACCTTGTCGCCTAGGGGGATCTAGCTCATAGTTTCGGGTAGAAGTACTCTTCACCCAGGCTTGTTTTACGTAGCTTAACCCAGGTAGAACCGTTTTGCCTACGGGGATCCGACTAATAGTTCCGGGTAGAAGTACTCTTCGCTCAGGATGTTTTACGTAGCTTAGCTCAAGTAGACCTTTTTCGCCTACCGGGATCCAGCTATTAGTTTCGGGTAGAAGTACTCTTCGCTCAGGATATTTTATGAAGCTTAACCCATGTAGACCTTTTTTGCCTAGGGGAATTCAGCTTATAGTTCTTAGTATAAGTACTCTTCGCTCATGACGTTTTACGTGCCTTAACCCAGGTATTACCTTTGGAAACTAGGGGGATCCAACTCATAGTTCCGGGTAGAAGTACTCTTCGCTAAGGATGTTTTATGTAGCTTAACCCAGGAAAAACCTTTTCTCCTAGGGGGATCCATCTCATAGTTCCGGGTAGAAGTACTTTTCACTCAGGATGTTTTACTTAGCTAAACCCAAGTAGAACATTTTCGCCTAGGGGTATCCAGCTCATATCTTTGGGTAGAAGTATTCTTCGACCAGTCTTGTTTTACGTAGCTTAACCCAGGTAGAACCTTGTCGCCTAAGGGGATCCAGCGAATATTTACGGGTAGAAGTACTCTTCGCTCATGCTGTTTTACAT